>JAQQSU010014872.1:0-11308 GCA_028627135.1 Pseudochirops cupreus | reverse complement strand
ATGTGGGGGGATGGAGGGGAGGGCAGAGTGGGGGGAGGGATGATGAATATTCACATTTCTGTAGAGGGAGAGGGACAGGGTAGAGAGTGGATGGGGGGGGGCAGGATAGGAAGAAGGGACAGGTAATCAGACTCTCACAGTGTGCTCACTATGGAGAGGTTCTGCATAATTTCACATGTTCAGCCTGTATTTGATTGCTTGTCCTTCCAGTGGGGATGGGTGGTGAGGGAGGAGGGGAAAGAATCTGGAATCTGGAGTTCCATAATCAAATGTTATGAATGTGTATCTATCTATCTATCTATATATATATGCAATTATTATTATTATTATTATTGACTACATCCAACTGGAACTTGAGATTCACAGGCACTGCAGTTGAGAGATCCATTCTGCACTACCAAAAAGTGACATAGGAGAGAATAGACTTGGGGAGGGGGGAAACACTGGGATGGCTGTTTTGGGGTGGTGGGCGGGGGAAAGACGGGGAGAAAATATGTAACTCAAAAAATTTAATTAAAAAAATTTAATAAAATAAACAATTATTCAAAACCATGTTGGCAGACAAGTTAAACCAGGTTGAGGCTAAACTGATAAGGCTCAAACCCATCAGTTAGTTCGGGGGATGTCTGCTTTGAGCATCTAAAGACTTCCCTTAGACTGAGGAACGAGTAAATGAGAACAATGTGTTCCAATGACCATGAAGTGGGTACTGGGAAGAGATTAGAGCTTGGTTGGAAGATGCCAAGGTCATCCACTGCATCCTGAGCAATTGCCAGTTGTTCTGACTTTTGTCTTGTCACTGGACTTTGATGACTGTTGAAGAGAGAGTCAGGCTTATGACTGTGCAATTCTGCCTCACTTAAATCCAATTCATGTGCAGATCAAAGACATCTTCCATGATGTCATTGCTCCTCTTTGAAGACAAAAGACAAACAACAACATACCTAGACTGTTGTGATAGCTTTCTGATTATTGGCCCTGCCTTAAGTCTCTTTCCATTCCTCTTCATCATTCATTCAGATTGCCAAAGTGAGCTTGCTAAAGTACGGGTTTGACTATGTTTCCTCCTTAACTCAATAAGATCCAGTGGCTCCCATACCTCCTGAATCAAATAAAATTCCTCTGATTAGCTCTTAAGGTCCTTCAAAACCTGGCCTTTTTTCTTCCAGGTTTCTTATCCTTTATTCCCCTCCATAAACTCTGTGAACCAGTGTTACTAGCCTTCTTGCTGTTCCTTATACAAAACACTATTTCTTGATTTTGTGCCTTCATAATGGCTGTGCCTCATGCCTGGAGTGCTCTAATCCTCTTTCTCCGTACCTCCACATCACAACTTCCCTAGCCTCCTCCAATGCTCAGCTCAAATACTACCTTTTTTTCCCCCCCAGGAGAATTTCCTGATCTCAAACCCTTTCCTGCCCCTATAGTTTCCACTGCTAATGTATTTTCTCTGAGATTACCTTCCATTTACACTGTGTATATCTCATATGTACTTACTTGTTTGTATATTATCTTCTCTATTAGAATGTGATCTTGAAGACAGGGACTGTTTTTTTTTTTTTACCTTTCTCTATGTTCCCAGCACTTAATATAGTTCCTGGTATGTTTAATAAATTTTTGTTGAGTGGATGACTTAGATAATTGAGGTACTCCCTCCCGCCACTGATACATGTATGTGTACACACACACGCACACACACACGCACAATCCAACTCCTCTACTCTCTGCAGCCTTTTCTGCCCACATAATTCTTCTTGGTGTCCTCCTTTAAATCCTTCACAGAGTTCACACAGTTTTCTGTAGACTTTTCTCTAGGTTTTTCAACTTTTCTTTGTACCAATACAGGATTTGAATTTTCATATCGCCCTCTGTTATATAATCAGACCAATTATTTTCCAAAAAAATGCTTCCTTGATGAGAACTGTTTGCATGCAAATCAATATTGGTAATGTGCCTGTACTCTAATTGATACTTGCTGTTCATCTCTCTGTTGCCTTTTATGTCAACCTCAGTTTTATCAGGGTGTTAGTGAGCCATCACACATTATTGGGTACTACAATAATGAGCCCTAATTTGTATATGTTTCTGTATTTTGGTAGATGTGATCTCTTTGATGTTGGTATTCCTTCTACCAGCAGAGATTGTAACCCACCTACATTTTTTATGCTGTGTGATTTATATCCATTTCCTTCCCCAGTTCTGCCAAGAGTATTTCACCCAGTATACTGAAAATCTTCTAGGTGTCTTAAAATTAAGTGGATAGCAGTGTAGCCCACAGGGTGTTTATCTGTTATGTATCACTCGTGTCCTATGACTAGTGTACCTCCTTTCCCAGTTACAAATCAGTCTGATGATTTCCCTTATGTTACATCTTGCACATTATTAATTATTGATAATATGAAGCAACCCACTTATACTCTACCATACATGTTTCAATTGTTTTTTGTGTGAAACACAATTTTGATTCTTTAGATATTGTGATGCATAGGCATAGCATCACTAGATAAATAGTTTGAAAAGATAGAGATTTTCAGGGAAAAGCTTGGACTCATTGAAAGTGCTGCACAAAATCCTAAGTGCCATCTAGCCTGTATTCTTCATACTTAATTTTGGCCTCAGCTCATTGTCCGTCTGCACTGATTGTTCAGGATAGATGCACTGATAGAGAAGCTCAACAGGCTGCCCATTCAGCTGTTCTTCAGTCATTTTTCAGTTGTGCCCAACTCTTTGTGACCCTCTTTGGGATTTTCTTGGCAAATATACTGAAGTGGTTTGCCATTTTCTTTCTCCCAATCCCTTTATAGATTAGGAACTGAGGCAAAGAGGGTTAATGACTTGCCCAGGGTTACACAGATAGTAGGTGTCTGAGACTGTATTTGAATTCAGGAAGGTGAGTCTTCCTGACTTCAGGCCCAGCACTATTCATTGCACCACCTAGCTGCCCTAACGAAGAAAATATAGATGGTAATTTTATGGAAATGTAGTTTTCCTAGAACATAATTAATGTATCAATCACTGTAATGTCATTAAACCATGCTATACTATCATTTTTGAGAAAACCTGTTTTAATTTTGTTTCTATTGAATTAATTGCTTTCTGTGATATTGTTTCATAAAATATTCTGTTTCTGTAAAACCAGTTAACAAAATTAGGCAAAATTTATTTGTAATCTGAATTGTTCAGTTATTGGTTTTCTAATTAGGCTTTTCTACCTCTGATTTAGTCTGTGACATCACATTGAATTTCTTCAGCACTATCCATTGCACCACCTAGCTGCTGTAATGAAGAAAATATAGATGGTAATTTTATGGAAATGTATATCTTTCAGATGTTCTGATGTTTAGTATATCCATATTATTTTTAATATTTTAATTAAAATTTTTTCTCTACCTAACTCCGAAATCTCTTTGATCACTTAAAAGATTCAGATTCATTGAATGTCAAAAATGGAAAGGATGTCAGAATCATTTAGTTCCCAACTTCTCTTATTTCAGATAAAGGAAATTAAACCTGACAGATTTATCCCAAGATTATATAGCTAGTACAAGGCAGAATGTAGACTAGAACCCAAGTCTCTCATCTCCCTGGCCAGCTCTTACATTGCTTCTGAGGACATTTATTCCTGATATTATCCTAAACTTAATATTAAGTCTCTTATATCTGACTATCACATTCTGAATTTTTCCTTGTCTTCAGTTCTTTTGTCATCTAACTCATACTTTATTATTCTATTATATGGATGTAAATTTCTAGTTGCAACTTTTCCTATGTATATAACACCCTCTAGCCCTAATTCTGCTGAATTCCTCCATATCAGTCTATCTTGCTGACGTTATTTTGCTTTTGAAATGAGTGGAGATTGAAGATGAAATGAAGTCTGAAGCAAAAAGAAATGATTGGCTATTTGTGCATACAGATAAAAATTAATCCTTTTCCTTGGATACTTGGAATTTCCATTTTAGTTTGTGATTATTTGAAGCATCCCAGGATTACAGTTTTAAGGAACTGTATTTGGAAAAAAGTAACAGGGAAGAATTTTCTACTTCTTTTATGTCCATGGACCTGTAGTCTCAACTTTGTTAGATTTTTTTTTCCCCTTTCATTTTGAATTGTGCATGCATGTTACATAACCTGAACTCTTGGGCATTTTTTCTTGGGCATTATTATTATTTCTTTTCGGATGTCAAATTCCTAGTAAAATTTTATATAATTTATAGTAATGAATTATCTTTAATTATAGAAAAATGGCAGTGAATTATTGTTAATTATAGGAAGTCAGAGCAGCTTCATAAACTATCAAATAAAATACATCATGAATAAAACAAAAACGATTTCTGATCTTTTTGAAAACATGTTTCATTATATAAACAATAAGTGCTTCTTTCTGTTTGTGGTGGCATTTGTACTTCAATTTCTATTTAGGACACCTTAAAAAGCAACAAAATTTAGCTTACAATAAGAAGCATTTTTTTTAAGATATGGATAAGGGATCAAGCATTTATTAAGCATCAGCCATGTGCCAAGCACTCGTCTAGATCCTGGGAATACAAGACCAAAACAAAACAGTTTTCTTTCTCTCAAGGAACTTAAGTTCTAAATAGGGAGACAACACACACATAAACACACACACACACACACACACACACACTCACAGACATACATTCTCATGTACCACAGAACACATTCAAAAGAGATATATAACCTTGAAGGTGAGACACTAGCAAATTGGGGGTGGGAGGAAATGGTTGATGCATTCAGGAGAAATCTCATGCAGATAGTACTTTAGCTGAATCTTGAAGGTGACTAGGGATTCTAAAAAGCTAAGGGGAAGGCAATGAATTGTTTCATTTTGCGTTTCTCTTTTTATTAGTAATTTGATATTTTTTTATGTTGGTATTTTCATTTCATGGTTGATAATTGCTAGACTTTCTTTTGAAAACTACCTCCTTTTCTCCTTAATTTCATCTTCATGGGCTGTGCCTTTATCCTTTTCATTTTTCCTTTTGGTAACGTGATTTTCTTTTTTTTTTTTAAATGAAAGTAACCAGTGGTTTATCTATTTGAACAATATTCCCCCCCATAAAACCAGCTCCTAATTTTATTAGTTATTTTTTTTTTTACTTTCAATTTTCAGAGTTTCCATTTTGGAAGTAGGGTTTTTTATTTTTTCCTTTTTCTAGTTTTTTAAATTGTATGCTCAATTCATTGATCTGCTCTTTTTTTTTTATTAATGTAAATGCTTAGAGATATAAAAATTGCCCTAAGTATCACTTTGGCTGCATCCCACAAATTTTGAAGTGTTGTATCACTGTCATTTTTTTTTAAAGAAATTAATGGACTATTTTTATGATTTATTCTTTGACCCCTTCATTTGTTAGGATTAAGTTATTTAATTTCCAATTAATTTTAATCAATGTTTCCATGGCACTTATTGAATATAATTTAATTGCGTTATGATCTGAAAAGTATATTTTTGCTTCTCTGCATTGTCATGATTGTCAGGTTTTTATGCCCTAATATATGGTCAATTTTTTGGAAGGTGCCATATATAATTGATAAAAAGGTATACTCCTTTGTATTCTCATTTAGTTTTCTCCAGAAGTCTCTCATAGATAACTTTTACAAAATTCTATTCATCTGCTTAACTTCTTTCTTGCTTATTTTTTGGTTAAATTTATCTAGTTCTGAGATGGGATAGTTGATGTCCCCCACTATTACAGTTTTACTATTTCCTCATATAATTCATTTAACTTTTTCTTCAAGAATCTGGATGTTTTGCCATTTAGTGCATATACATTTAGTATCAATATTACTTCATTGTCTATGGTACCTTTTAACAAAATGTAGCTTACCTGCTTTCCCTTTTAAAATTAGGTGTGGTTTTTTTTTTGTCTGAGATAGTGATTGCTACTCTTGCCTTTTTTTCTCTCAGCTGAAGCATAATGTATTTTACTCGAGTCCTTTATTTTTACCCTGTGTATATCTGTTTCAAGTGTGCTTCTTATAAATAACATATTGAATTCTGGTTTCTAATTCATTTTATTTGCTTCTGTTTTGTGGGTGAGTTCATCCCATTCACATTTATAGTTCTAAATTCTATGGTGCATTTCTCTCCCTCTTATTTTCTTCTGTTTATCACTGTTCAATCATATTAAGTCCCTTATGATTTCTCTTTCATGTTTCCTTTTTATGCTTCTTTTGAGTGTTGTCCTGTTACAAAGTAAAATTGACCAATTTTGGCAACAGATTAGATGTAGGGGATGAGAGATAGTGTGGAGTCAATGATAGCTCCTAGGTTGGGAGCCTGAGGAACAGGGAGACTGGTGATACACTCTGAGGTAATAGGTGGAGGGGGTAGAGTTTAAAGGGAAAGATGATGACATGTTTGGCTTATGACATCTATTGGATATCCAGTTTGAGATGTCTGAAAGGTGATTGGAGATGCGAGATTAAAGGTCAGCAGAAAGGGACAGGATAGGTAAATCTGGCAAGCATAAGCATAGAGATGGTATTTAAATCCATAGGAAATGATAAGCTCCTCAAGGTTAGTGGTGGGTGGGAGGGAAAGGATTGCAAGGTGAAGAGAGGGCTCAGGGCAGAACCTTGGGGGCACCTATAATTAGGGAATGTATTTTGGATGAGGATTCATTAAAGGAGACCGAGAAGGTCAGGTAGGAAGGAGGAAAGCTAAAAGTGAGTTATGTCTTGAAAACTTAGAAAGAAGAGAGTATCAGAGAGAAGGTGATAAGTCATGTCAAAGGTTGCAGAGAAGTCAAGGAAAATGAGAATTGAGAACTTGCCAACGGATTTCGCAACTAAGTGGTCATTGGTAACTGGAGAGAGCAGTTTAGGTGGAATCATAAGGTTAGAAGCCAGATTGTAAGGGATTAAGTAAAGTGAAAGGAGAGAAAATGGAGACACCTATTGTACATGGCCTTTTTGAGGTGTTTAGCTACAAGCAGCCAAAGAGATATAGGATGGTAATTAGAGGGGACGGAAGAATGAAGTGAGGCTTTATTTCTCACACTTAATAATATTTTATTGTTTCCCCTTACATGCAAAGATAGTTTTCAACATTCATTTTTGTAAGAATTTGAGTTCTTTGGGGTGGCTAGGTGGTGCAGTGAATAGAAAACCAGCCCTGGAGTCAGGAGGACCCGAGTTCAAATTGGGCCTCAGACACTTAACACTTCCTAGTTATGTGACCTTGGGCAAGTCTCTTAACCCCAATTACCACTCTTATAAAACAACAACAAAACAGCAACAAAGAGTATTTGAGTTCCAAATTTTTCTTCTCTCCCTTCTCTACCCCCTCCCCAAGACAACAAGCAGTCTGGTATAGGTTATACATGTATGCTCATGTTACACATTTTCACATTAGTGGAAAGAATTGTTGTTGTGAAAGAATTAGAGCAAAAGGAAAAAACCATGAGAAAACAAAAAAAAAGTGAAAATAGTATTCTTCGATTTGCATTCAGATGCCATAGTTCTTTCTTATCGTGAGTCTTTTAGAATTGTCTGAGATTGTTGTATTGCTGAAAAGAGCCAAGTCTATCATAGTTGATCTTTATACAATGTTGCTGTTACTGTGTACAATGTTCCCTTGGTTCTGTTCCAAGTGAGGGTTTTTTTTTATCAGATGAGGGAGACATGAATGTGTTTGTAGGAAGTAGGCAATGAGTCAGTAAAGTGGGAGCGGTTGAAAATAAGTGAAAGAGTGGGTATGACAGGACATTCTGTTGGAGGAGATGGGATGGAAAGAGATCATTTGAACAGGTAGAGGGGATTTGCCTTTGTAAGGCTTAAGGGATGGTAGTGAAGCAAGAGATAGTGGCAGATGGCATCTGATGGAGGGGAGATCAGAAAAAGGGGAGAAAAGAGAGGTCACAAAGAATGGCCTAAATTTTCTTCTGTAAAATATAAGGCAAGGATTTAATTTCATGATTTCTACTTAGCCCTACTCTCTTTTGCTGCAGTACTTGAGAATCCTCTATTCTGTTAAAAATTTGTTTTTTCCTCTATACAATTATATTCTGGGTTTTGTTTTTTTTTTTGCAGGGTTTGTTAATCTTATGTATATGCTTTTAATTTTGGCATTTTAGAATATCATATTATAAGATTTTCTCTCCTTTATAGTAATTTCTGCCAAGTCATATGTGTTCTTTACTGTACTTCAGTACTTAGTCTTTTTTTTTTCTGGTTATAGTATTTTTTTTTAACTTAGAAGCTATAGATTTTTGCTGATATACCTAGGTATTTCCATTTTTTGTTTCCATAAGGAAATAATATATCTATATCTGTGTTTATATCTATCTCTAACTTTATATCTATCATGTCTCTCTATATACATATTCTATTTTTACTTTGCTCTCTGGTTCTAGTAGATCTAGGTAGGTTTTTAAATATGATTTCTTGAAACATAATATCTAGACTTTTTGTTGGATAATCAATTTCAGGGATTCTGATGATTCTTAAATGATCTCTCTTGAACTTTTTTCCAGATCAGTTTTTTTATAGTAAAACTATCTAATTTAAAATTTTTTTTTCATTATTTAAGTTCTGTCAAATATTTCTTGTCTAATGGAATTAATAAGTTCCATTTTCTCCACCCCATTTTTCAAAGAGTTCATTACTTTAGTAACATTTTCTACCCCGATTCTATACTATTTTCCTCTTAATTTTTCCTCCTGAGCCCTCATTTTATTTCTTACTAAAAAAAAACCTCTTCCTCTGTTTTTCCTGTCCACTCATGTATACCTTTTTCTCCAAGCCATTTCCTCCCCTAAGGCTGCTACTGTAGTTATTGTGGGTACTTGCTTCTGGGTTTACTGTCTCCTCTTCCTAGTGCCCAGGCTTTTTTTGGGGGGGTGAGAAAGTACTTCCTAATTGTGTGTGATATTTTTTTCTTTACCTCATATTTTCAGTCAGAAACTTGATTTGTGATTTTGTACTCAGTCCAGTCTCATTGGATGGAATGGATAGACTTTGTTTGGTCTTGTTTCCTCTATAGTCCACATGCTTCTGTCTCTGCTGCTATGAATAGCATGCTTAACATTAGTCCCCTACCTCTGCCTTAATCCTTGACTTCTGATCTTCTGGTGGTCCTCTGAGGTTCTTGGCCTCAGGTAGACCATCTTCTTCTTGTACTGAAAGTTGGCTTATTTCTCTGCTGTAGCCCCAGTAGGCCTCAGTGGGGTACTCAAGATTATATTGGCCTTGGGCTGCCTGCAGAGCTCAGGTACCACTCTCCGGGTGTTGAGTTAGCCCTGTTTCCTACTGGGGCTCCTAATGGTGTGAGGACTACATAGCAAGGTTTTGTCTCCCTGAGCAGCAGTGTATGGGAGCTGTCTTTGTGCCTTATTCTCTTCTGACAAGCTGGTTTGTAGGTCTGGCTTTAGGTTCCCAATCCTGCATTGGCTTATTACCTTTATCTTCATAGCCTGTCTGGCTTTGAGTTTGTTTGTAGCATCTTGTGCTGGCTTCCCTATTGTTCCCTCTCACCTACCTCTCCTGGCTTTGGCTGTCTTTATATAGTTTTGTACTGGATGGAAGAATTTGCTTCTATGTCTTTTCAGTTTATCATTCATCTTTTGGGGATACTTTTCAGCTATTTACAGAGGTTTATATGGGAGAAGTGAGCATTTCTGCATTTTATCTTGCCAGTTTAACTGAAAATCTCTTTTTTGGTTCCTTAAGGGTAACCCAAAAGGGGAATGCTGGCCCCAACTATTAGCTTCTACCAGTGCTTTTATGCCCCAGCTGTACCTGGCTATTTCATTTATGTTTGTCTGCTAAGGGATCATTTGACATAGTGAGACCAATGTTGGGACCTTTTTTCTTCTGTTACTATTAGCTCCCAGGTGTCATGTTGTACTGAAATGACAGCCTGGGCTATACATATCCTGGTTATGAAGATAGACTGCCCATTCTTCATCAGGATGTCATTCCAGCTTTCCCCTGTTATAAACCCAGGCTATGTACAGACATTCCATTACCCCAGAGCAGAGCATTATTTTTTTCCAAAGGTTGTTCACACAACAGAAGGTAAAGAGATTGCTTCTTTGAATGTGTGAATCTTTCTGTGACACTTCTAAAATCTTGGCTTTAAGGTATCATACCTATCATAGTAATTTTAGGAGTAAAATGCTTTGATTTTCTTTTAAAGCAGAGCCTTAGTGAGTCTGAAAAAATCCATGCCACCCATCCTCGGCCAAATTTTATTTGTACTCTATTTTTGACTGTGCAGCATTTGTTACTTGGATGTAAAGTATATTAATTTTGACCCCCGATCTTTGTGATGTTTAAGTGCTTTTAGTAAGAAGAGACATAATATTTAGCTTCTATACTTTAATGTTGAGTTGTCTTCCTCTCATTCTGCAGCCAAGAGAGTACAGTGGTCAAGCATGTAATCTTCAGTAGAGGCCTTGTAGCAAATTATCATAACTACTCTGTATTCTGTACTCTGGGTGCACTAGTGCTATCATAGCATCTTTTGGTAGTTTTTAGGGTAGAAAAATGGCGATGGTCCATATTATAGCCCAAATAACTGAATCTGATGACCTCTTAATACATAGCAAAAGTAAGGAGGGTTTGAATAGGAGAAGATGGAATGACTGACTGTCATTGAAGTATGTAGACTTGGAACAGCTAATCATCGTTTTCCTTTCTAGGTTTTTGGAGGGGTTAGTTAGTGAAGAAAGGCATTAATTTTCTTTCCTTTTATAGTTTTTGTCACATTTAAATTATTCTCATAAGCTATATTTTTTTAAAAAATTATTATAGGGGGGCGGAGCCAAGATGGCAGCGTGGCAGCAGCAACATATCGCGGCTCTCACATAGCCACCCCAAAATACCCATAAAACAGGACTCTAAACCAATCCTAGAACTCCAAAACTCACACAAAGATACTTCCCACTAAAGTCAGCTCGGCTACAAGGAAACATATCAGCACTGCGAACCGAAACCAGCCTGTCCTGAAGCTGTGCCCCCGGCTGTGCCCCAGGGGCAACTGGACGGGAGGAGTGGAGGAGCCTCTCAGGTGAGCGGATTAGCAGCAGCTGCGAGTGGGATTTGTGAAAGGAGGAGATAAGCAGTCCGGCCAGAAGGCCTCCAGAACAGAAAAGCGAAAGGCAGAGGTTTTGCACCTGCCTCTGCTTTGTAGCTTCCCGCCCGCGGCCTGCAGACAGCAGGGGGACTTAGCGATTGTTTTCAGGCCAGGGCTCTCGCGTTGAGTGGCCTGGATCCGGATCACCATCTTGGGCCTCCGTCTTGGAGTCTTTATGATCCAGTTAGCCGGAAGTATTTAGGA
>JAQQSU010014871.1:0-11308 GCA_028627135.1 Pseudochirops cupreus | reverse complement strand
GAGAGAGAGAGAGAGAGAGAGAGAGAGAGAGAGAGAGAGAATCAGAGGAAAGAAAAAGAAGTAGTCTAGTGAGAGAACTAACTAAACTAGATTATCCTGAGGGCATTTAAGGATGAAAATGGGAGGATGATGAAGAGACTCAAAATGTAAAATCTTTGCTAAGATTTCTATAACAAACTCTTTTTTTCAGCAACAATCTAAACATTATAATTCTCTATGTTCCCCCATGAGAGGTATAAAAAACTGCTTTTTTAAAAAATGGGAAGAGTAGCTAGAAAAGATGAGGGAAGTCCACGATGAAATTTACACCATTTTGAGGGTATGGAGAGATTGGTTCTCAAAATATCTGGAAGATGGGAAGATACGAAATGTTTTGAAAAAATCACAGATTCTATTATTATCCTCCCCACAAAGCAACTGAGAAATTATTAGTATACTATTGACATGTGCATACTTTTTTAACTTAAAAAAGCTTTATGAAAATAATCTACATATTCATTGAGGGCATCTTTAATGAAGATTTGAGAAAAGAACAGGCAAACTTTCACTAAGAATCGTCTATGCCAGATTGGATAATTAAAGTAAAAAAACTGAAAAGCTTTTATTTATTTTTTTAATTTATTGTTTGTTGCTAATAACAAAAGGGATCTGATTTCATAGAGTCAACAAGGTATGTCCCATTTATATGTTATCATCATAAAAGATTTGGAAAAATGTAACAAGAAATAACTTTGGTGACTCACTAATTATCAATATCAAATCAGGTATAAGGTAAAGACTACTGATAATAAGTGAGAAATAAAACAAAGGTATTAAACAAGGAGGAAGTCCAGGATAGTGTCCGAATGGAAGAGGAGTTTCCAAAAGAAAAAGATTCAGAGATTTAGGTGAGATGGTATCCTAGCAGCTGTCATTTAGTCCAATCTCTATGCCAGCGGTTCTCAACCTGTGGGTCGTGACCCCTTTGGGGGTCGAACGACCCTTTCACAGGGGTCACAGGGGTCACCTAAGACCATGGGAAAACACATATTTCCGATGGTCTTAGGAACCAAGACACGGCTCCTCTATCCATCTCCAGGCGGGTCCGCCTACATGCAGATACGCCCACATATTAGTATTAAAGGGTCGTGGCATTAGGAAGGTTGAGAACCACTGCTCTGTGCTTTATATGTACTGTAATTTAGGAATAGAGAGATTCAGTGACTTACCCAAATGGCAGAGCTGGAATTCAAACATATCCTGTGATTCCAAATTCAGCTTAAGGAGTTCTTCCTAATCATAACTGTTTAAACAGGCTATAGAACACCATAGCTCCTCCTAAATGAGATTTGTAATCATTCAAAAATGTTCAGTTTAAATATCCATAGAGTAAAAACCAAGTTGGCAAAAAAAAAATTTGACTGATCCTTTCAGCTCTGACATCCACTGCTCCAAGGTCCCTTCCAGCTCTAACATCCACTGTTCCAAGGTCCCTTCCACCTCTGACATCCCACTGTTCTAAGGTCCCTTCCAACTCTGACATTGTGCAGACTATAATTTGCAGTTAGCCAGATAACAGATTTAGAGTTGAAAGGAACTTTTGAAGTTGGAAGTCAATTCACAGAGCTAAGCCAGTTAGCAAGTTACAAGCATTTATTAGGGGAGCGCAATGTGCCATGCACTATGCTAGGCATGAGTAACAAAAATAAGCAAAAGAGATAGTGCCTGACCTCAAGAAGTATATATTCTAACAGAAGGGCACGATACGTAGAGGAAAGTGGTAGCTAGGGAAGGTTGCTTTGGTCTGTTCCGGGCAGTCAGAGTGATTTGTGAGAGAGTCCGTAAGGAAGTAGATTTTCACATACTACTGTTCCAAGGTCAAGAACTGAAGGGAAACCATATCAAATTGCTTACCACCTTAGGGTCAGTTAGGGATCTATGACAAATATGATCTAAAAATAGGCACAGGAGAAACTGTACTGTCCCCATGAGTACCAACATAGGATTCAACATATTTTTCCACTTCTTCCAGGCTTGGCTTTGAGGGAAGACAGAATGATGGTCCATAAGTGACCTACAGAGAGGAGAAATTTATTAGGTCTAGCTCCTAACTAAAATTGTGTTTGTCTTAATCATCCCTCTTTTCCAGTTCACTAGTTCTCCCTTTTTGGTAGTCCTTCTAATCACCCATTGCCCTCCTGCTCAGGGCTATACTACACGTCTTTTCCAAAAGCTTTCTAGTGGACTTACATAATGCTCTGGACCTCCACTTTCCTCCTAACACTCCATCTCTACTCTTCCTTAGGGTGTTGCTTGTTGCTAGGTGACTGGCATTAATTTGATAAACTAATTTTAATAAACTGCTTGTTAATGACTAATAATGGTATAATGTATTCATCCTTATGAAGGAAATATAATATTATAATCATGTAATGTGATAAAATCATCTCATTTTATACATGAGAAAACTCAAGTCTAGAGAAGAAAGAGGAATTCACAAAAGTCATGTACTTACTTAGTAGAAGGGCAGGGACTAGATAGAAGCCAAGACTCCCAGCTCTCAATTCAATTTTTACAGTTTCTATTTCTTTCCAAACAACCAATCAGACTAATATATTTAACATGGTTCTACATGTATAACCTATATCAGATTGCTCGCTGTCTTGGGGAGGGGGGAGGGAACTGAAGGAGGGAGAAAAATTTGGAACTCAATATCTTACAAAAATCAATGTTGAAAACTATCTTTACATGTAATTGGAAAAAACCAATAAAGCACTCCAAAAAACAAACAAACAAACAATTAGACTACTGGTTCATCTCACCAATCTTTGGCCTCTTAGTGGATTATTTGTGGTTTGATAAGACCAAACTATAACTCTGTAGCCCACTGATAGTTAGAATCCCTTTGTAGAAAAAACTGCCACCCCAAAGTTGGGTGAATATCCTCATGTGTCAACGAGATTCTGCTCATCATTCTCTTTATAGCATTATTCTCTATAACCATAAGCTTTTCTTTGCAGTCTGCTATGGACAAGCATTCCCAAGCAAAGATCACTGTAAAGCAACACTAAGACCCCAAACACTTCTACCCTATTACTGAAAGTCCTTTTACCACTAGTCAGCATTGAGGAGATGGTCCTGAAATTTGTCCTCTATGGAGTTTATCCTCCATTCCAGTTGGTACCCAGATGACATCAAAGTAGGGATCCCTCTCTGAGCCATCTACCTGCATTGTGTCCTGAGGCAAGTATTTGATTGCATGATCACTTCATGTAATCAGTGGTCATTTATAGAATATCAAATAGAAATCATCTTTCTTTCCTAAAGTATCACCTCCATATGATGTTACGATGGTTACAGAGAAGCCAAAGGGTAAAGACTGGAATTCAGATCCTGCCACTGATACATACTGGTTTTGTGCTTCTGGGCAAGTTACTTATGAGTGCCCCAGGGATTCTCTAACATTAGAAATTAACAGAAAAGTTGCTCATCTGATCCATGTCAGTAGAGGGAGTTTCCTCACAAGGAGTTCCCTACACCAATAAAACCACAGATTTCATTGGATCCTTCTCTTGATGAAGCATTTGTTTTATTCATAGACAACATCCCATCTCCCACCTCCGAGCCTTTGCAGGTAATTTCCCAAGTCTGCAGTGTATGATCCTCCTCAGTTTTCTAAAGTTTCTTCCTTTCTTCAAATCACAGGTCTTCCACCTACAGGAAGCCTTTGCTTATCTCTTCTCACTCTCTGTACTGTCCTCTCTCTCCATATTACTTCATATCATTCTTTGTAATCTGAGTATGCCTGGCAACCTCACTGTAGAATGTAAGCTTCTTGAGGTCAAGCACTGTTTGATTTCTGCCTTCTTATCCCCAATGCCTAGAAGAGAATCTGTCCCATAGGAGATACTTAATAAGTGTTTGTTGAACTGAATTAGTTCATAATAGTACAGAGTTAATAACAGTAATAGATAACACTCATAAAGTTCAAGGTTTGCAAAGCTCTTTAGGAATATTATCTCGTTAGATACTCATAACAATCTTGGGAGGTGGATACCATTACTATTCACATTTTGTAGATAAGGATTAAGGCAGACAGAGGTTATATGAAACATAACCTAGGGTTATATAGTTTGTAAATGTTGGAAGCTGAATTTGAACTTCGGTCTTCTGGAATCAGGTCCAGAGCTCCATCCACTGTATCGACCAGTGTTACACAATCAGTGACACTGGACTCCTGGCTGTTACATGAACAAGACATTTAGTCTTTCAGCTGCAGGAATTTTCTCTGACAATCCCCCCAGTCCTCGAACACTCTCCCTCCTCCACTCTAACTACTGGCTTCCTTTAAGTCACAACTAAAATCTCATCTTTTACTAGAAATCTTCCTCAGTCCCTCTTAATTCCAGTCCCTCCCCTTTAATTATCAACTATTTCCTGTTTATCCTGAAGATAACTTGCCCAGTATATATTTGTTTGCACGTTGCTTTGCCCCTTAGACTTTAAGTTCCTTAAGAGCAGGGACTGTCTACTGCTCTTTTTGTATCCCCAGGACTTAGCACAATGCCTGGTATGTAGTAGGCACTTAATAAATGTTTAGTGGTTGATTGATTGGCAGAAAATCTGCCTCACAATTAATAAAGGTTAGAGAAAATACTACATAATTCATTCAATCAGCAAACATACTAAGCAACTTTTATATGTCTGGTGCTATGGATACAAAGTTCAACAAAAATAATCCCTCCTCCCTCAAGAACTTACATGCTATTGAGCAAGACAACATGTACATCTATAGGTATACAGTTAACCTTTCCACATCTACACTTTCTCTCTCATAGTTTCAATATTTTGTGGGTTGGCATAAGAAATTAAAGGGTGGTTTTGAGGGAGTTTCACAGAACGTGTAAAGCCAATAGATGACACAGAAAAAGTTGAGAAACTCAGAAATGTGTAAAATATATGCATGGTATTGTATAATACCAACATATTTTATCTTTTAATACCATAAATATGCACAATTTCTTTTTTAAAGTTAAAATAAGTAAAAAGTCAAAGTTTGCAAAAAGAACATGAAAGTCAGATGACACCCAAAGGTTACTCCCTTTTACACAGATTTTCCAGATCATGGGTGTACCGCACCCCTAACTCCCTTGATGTGGAAGGGATAATTGTACACAGAAAAAATGTGATATAAATACAAGGAAATTAATGGATGGGGAAGAGGCAATAGGTAGGGGAAATGAGGAAAATCTCATGTAGAAAGGTAGTACTTAATCTGAGTGTTGAAGGAAGGGAGGGAATTGCCCCCTTTTCTTTATAAAATGTTTTATTGTTTTTTGTTTGTTTTCATGTCAAATTAATTTCCAGATAATCCTTCTCTTTCCACACCCCTGTACTGAATCCTCCAATGAAAGAGAAAAAATGTTGTTTAATAAAAACTATACATAGAATTATGGAGCCTAACAGTATATGCAACTCTCAGTTCTCCTTGATACTTGTGGCCTTTTTTCTGAATGAGCTTAACAACTGTCAAAGTATAAGCTTCAAGCAAAAATTTTGCCAACCAATCCAAGTGAAGACATTCCAATGGGGCATCAGTTACTTCTTCCTGACAGACTACCCTAAATCAGCTCTCATAGATTTTTTTTTCCTCTTCCTTCGATTGTTGAGTTTCCTTAAAGAATCATTCCATTTTGGACATGAGGCACTGCTGCCACCCTCTAATTTGTGAGATAACAGGCCCTCGGAAGTCACACTATGAGGCTCGAACATCCACAGAAATAATTTATTAGAAAGCTGCTTCTGCCAAATCTATATCACAATTGTGGCCAAAATATCCACAGTCCATAATGGAGGGGAGATGAGGAGGGGGAGGTTTGTTGTTCTGTTGTTTTTAAACTGTAGTCAGTTTGGGGCAGAGTTTATGCTTGACGTTGACCAGAAACTCTAGTCATTGCCTTACGATACTTAAAAAAAAAAGAAATTTAATCTTTAAAGGGACAGGCTGTTAGTTAACTGAGAGAGGGCCTGGGTTGATTGACAGTATCTGTCAGGGGCAATGAACTCCACTGGAACATTGCCTTTATGTTGCTGTGTAAAGTTGTTCAACTGTGACCCTTCCATCTGTTCCAGCTAATCTGAAAGTCATTTAGACCCGTTTCCCCATTCATTTGAGACACAGCGCATTCTCCTGTTAACACACATATGCAAAATTGTCAGGCTGTCAGCAACCTAAGGTTTGGTTTTTGGGGGGGAGTTGGGAGGGAGTCTCACAACATCTGTGTAAACATTTACTCCCTAAAAATTCCAACAGCAAATCCACTTACTGGTCTTCGCTTCATCCCTTACTAATTTTTCTAGACAAATTCCATGTGTGAGTCATACTGAACAGTCAGTCATTTTAAAGCTCGTCTCCAAATTTATTTTAAGTGGGCAGGGCATTTGTCATCACCATTTCCAAACAAGTACATTCAATATCTCAGTTCAAAGAGGTTTCTATGGATGTAGTAAATTTGGGAAAGCCCAGAAGAAAGCTTAATAGTTATTCACTACAACCATTGCCAAGTGTCCAATAAGCCTCCCTGAACCTCCCTAGGTTAGAAATGTCCCTATTAGTTCATATTAATTTCAAAGAACTAAGTTGACAGTTCACTTTCCAATAGAAGGTTGTTGGTTTTTGGTTTTTTGTCACTCATGGATCAGCCCATCCTTTATGGAATGATAATTCATGCTGGTGAATTGTACTGTTAAAGTATTTTTTTAAAAAAGCAATCTGAAAACAATAAATTCAACCACATGTTAAAGATATAGAAAGGCTGCTTAGAGCAGAGTGTGGTAGATTTGGAATTGGGAAAACTTGCGTTCAAATCCTATCTCTGACACCAGTTGTATGACTGTGAACAAGTCCCTGAGTATCTTGAAGTTTCAGTTTTCTCATCAATAAAAGGGGGATATTAAAAACTATAGTATAATCTAACTGGGTTATTGTGAGGCTTAAATGAGACAAGGTATATAAAGTGCTTTGTGAATTTTTAAATGCTATGGAAACATAAATTATTTCTATGTGTATTTATGTGAAAATATCTTTGTTTTTCAAAAGTAAAATGAAAAATTACAAATGATGTCATTCAGACCCCATATGGCAGCAGTTGGATTTATTCTAAATACACCTACAAAATATCTTTCAGCTCAACAAATGCCATTCACTGCATATGTTAGATAACTACTATATCTATGCGCCAAGTACTGTTCTAGGTTAGGGAAGGAAGATGGGGTGTACATACAAGGCAAGGATAGATAATTACTACATCGGATATCTGAATCAGGATCCAAAAATATCTTGACAGGGTAGTGTGATGGCCTGAATTTAATAAGAGGAAATTTAATTGGGCTTAATGTAAAAGCTGCACTTCTGCTTTTAAATAAAAGTGTGTGTGTGGAGGGATTGATTGAATCTCCGTTACTTGGCCCCAAAGGGCATAACAAGGACCAGTGGGTAAAAGTAATAGGGGGTAGATTTGAACTCATATAAAGGTTTGCTTATTATTAAAGCTGTCCATAATGGGATCGATTTCCTTAGAAGATTATGAGTTACTCATCACTAAAAATCTTTAAAGAAAAAAAAAGTCTCCATATACATAGATATTTATAGTAGCACTTTTTGTAAGACCAAAGAAAGAAAAAGTAGATTTCCCATTGGGGAATGGCTGAACAAGCTGTGTTGCATAAATGTAATGAAATATCACTGTGCTCTAAGAAACACTAAATATTGTGAATGCAGAGAAATAAGGAAAGGCTCACACAAAGTGGCACAAAGTAAAATAAGCAGAACCAGGAAAACAACTTATATATGACAGCAACAATGTATACGTAAAGGTGAAAAAAAGTAACTGACTGTTGCAAAATTACACAGAACAAACAAGTTACTAAAGAAGAGTGAGAAGACATCTTCCCTTTCTCCTTTGAAGACTCGGGGGTCCTTTGATATGGACTGTATATGATGATAGATATCTTTCAATGTGTTGATCAGTTTTGCTGTATTTTTTTCTTCCTCTTCTTTTTCTTTTAAAAAGGTTCCTTCATTTTAAAAATGTGGCTCTCCAGTCAGGGGGATGAGGAGAGATACATGGGGGAATCTAAAAAAATGTAAAAATAAAATGTATGAATAAAACATATACACACACATATATTTAAACCTCTTAGATTTGAAAGGAGCTTCAGAAGCCCATCTGGTCCAATTTATGCTTGACAGAGAATCCTTTCTCTAACATACCTGAAAGTTGGCCAGTCAACCTTTCCTGGAAAACCACTGCTTCCTGTTAATTCCATTTTTTTTTGTAGTTCTAATCATGAAAAAGTCTATTCTTATCCTTTCCTCTGAAACTTCTACCTATTTCTCCAAGAGATGCCCTATGAGAACAAGCACAATAAATCTAATTCCTCTTGCATATGACAGACCTTCAAATACTTGCAAACAGTTTTCATAGGATAATGGATTTAAAGATATGAGGCCTTAGAGGGCATCTAGTTCAGCGCCCTCATTTTACAGAACCTGAAACTCAGAAAAGTTGTGATTACCCAAGATCTCAAACGTATTAGAGGACATAGCTAGGATTAAAATCCAGCACTCTGCTCACTAAAATATGCCATCCCCCAAGCATCTGAAAGAAACAGTATGATAGTGTCAGGCCTGGAATAAGGAAGACTCCTCTTCCTAAGTTCAAATCTGACCTCAGACACTTACTAGCTGTGTGACCCTGGACAAATCACTTAACCTTGTTTGCCTTAGTTTCCCCATCTATAAAATGAGCTGGAGAAGGAAATGGCAAACCCCTCCAGTATCTCTGCCAAGAAAATTCCAAACAGAGGCAGCTAGGAGGAGGGCAGTGAATAGAACACAGGCCCTGGAATCAGGAGGACCTGAGTTCAAATTCAGCCTCAGACACTTGACACTCAGTAACTGTGTGACCTTGGGCAAGTCTCTTAACCCCAATCGCCTTGCCTTCCCTCCTCCAAGAAAACTCCAAATGGGGTCACAAAGAGTTGGACATGACTGAAAAATGATGGATCAACAACAATATAGGGAATAATGCTAGACATGGAGTTTGGGAGGCCTGAGGTTCAAATATAACCTCAGATACTGAGCATTTCTATCACCTTGGGTAATTCATTTGAGCTTTCTGGGTCTCAGTTTCCTTATTTAGAAAATGAGAATAATCATACATGTAGTTCCTACCTCCCAGGATTGTTGTGAGGCACAAATGAGATGACATATACAAAATACTTTGCAGAGGGTAAAGTGCTACATAAATTTGATATTGCTATTCAATAAGCTTTTAATAATGACTAGCATTTATATATTGTTTTATGGTTTCCAAAGCACTTAAGAGAAGCTAAATGACTTGCCCAGGTTCACATAACTAACAAGGATCTAGGCCAAGATTCAGTCTCAGGTTTTCCTCTCTCTAGAGCTAGTCTTCTACCCACTATACAACCTAGCACTTATTAATAAGGACTCTGTTATGTACAAGGCGCTATTTATTCTAATGCTTGGGATCTAAAGACAAAACTAAAATTGTTCCTATCCCTAAGAAGCTTATATTCTCTGAGAATGTACTGATATTATGAAAAAGAACAAAATCTAGTTCTTTCAAATAATTTTAGTATGGTACGATGTTGAGGCTTTTGGTCATCCTGTTTGCTCTCCTTTGAGTTTTGTTGTTCAGTCATTTCAGTTGTATCCAATCCTTTGTGACCCCATTTGGGTGTGTCTTGACAAAGATACTCAAATGGTTTGCCATTTCATCCTCCAATTCATTTTATGGATGAGAAAACTGAGGCAAAACAGTTAAGTGACTTTCCAAGGTTCACTCAACTAGTAAGTATCTGAGGCTAGCTTTGAACTCAGGAAGATGAGTCTTCCAGACTCTAGGCTAGGCGCTCTATCCACTGCACCACCTAGCAACCCTAATTTCTCAATATACTTCCTAAAATACTACACCCAGAAATGAGCCCAATACATCAGATGTGATCTAAAAGAGCAGAGAACAACAAGACTATCATGTCTTCATCATTCTCAAGGGTTACAGCGAACTCGAACTCTTAATGGAAACTAAGACCTTATTAGCTTTTTAGGTTGCCTATTTACTGAGGAATGGCTAAATAAATTGTGGCACATTAATGTAATGGAATATTATTGGGCTGTAAGAATGATGAATGTAAAGAATTTAGAAAAACTTGGAAAAATCTATATGAACTGATGCAGAATGAAGTTAAATAGAGCCAAGAAAATAACATACACAATTTAAACAGAAGCAATCACACAAATACATTACATTTGCTACATATCTTATATGGATGAAATACCTACCTATGCCTATCTTGGACCTGTAAATGAAATTTTTAATACTTTTATTGATTTATTGGTTTTTGAAATTATGATAATTGCCCCAGTATCCTTTACTCCCCCCTCTTAGAAAGTCATATGATATAACAAGATACTATTTTGAGGGAAAAGAAAAAGAGGAAAAAATCAGAACTAATCAATATATTGAATAAACCTGAAAATATGTACAATGTACAATACTTGTTTATCTCCAATTTCTGCAAAGGGGTGTCTTCTCAAATCTCTTGAGTCAATGTTATTTGTAAAAAGTAGTTTGGCAGCATTCATTTGTGACTTGTGTGTTGTTCTTTCCATTCACATTGTTGCGGTCATTATACATACCATTTTCTTCACTCTGCTTACATCACTCTGAGTAAGTTCCTGTAGACTGTTTCATTCTTCTCTGTATTTACCACATACATAATTTCTTGTGTGTAGCATGTAGCACATCAACATTTCATTATATTCATTCACCACAATTTGTTTAGGCATTCCTTACTCTATGGATATTTACTCTCCTTTCAATTCTTTACTATCGCAAAAATTGTTGCTACAAATATTTTGGTGTATATAGGGACCTTCTTCTTATCAATGTTCTCTTTGGTGTATAAGTCCAGCTATGCAATCTCTGATTCAAAAGCTATAGGCATCTTAATCATATTATTGGCATGATCCTTTCCAAAATGGTTGTACTGATTCACAACTCCAACAACGTACCCATGTGCCTATCTTACCACCACCTCTCCAACATTAACCATTGTCGTCTTTTGACATCTTTGCCAATTTTCTGGGTGTGAGATGAAATGTCAGCATTACTTTGACATACACTTCTCTTATTATCAGCAATAGGAGCATTCTTACATACCTATATTCTTTGTTTGATTAAGAATACATCTCCCACCAATAGTTGTGAAAGGCAAATGATGTAACCTCTATTTTTTTTTT
>JAQQSU010014870.1:0-11309 GCA_028627135.1 Pseudochirops cupreus | reverse complement strand
ATGAGGTATGTAGACCATGCACACTTTACTCCAACATCTCCCTATTATTATCTAGACTTTTCTACCTCCTCCCTTGGAGTCTTTCCTCTTAGCAAATACTCTTCTTACCACTTTTCTCACTGTGTCCTAATTTTCTCCATTTTGCCTGTTGTCTTTTGTCATTAAAATGCAATCTCCTTGAGATTAGAACCTTTTTTTTTTTATATCTTTTTTGTTTGTATTTTTGTGCTTCAGTGAATAACAACAGTGCCTGGCACAAAACAAAAACATTGTAAACAATGTTTTCTATATCACTATCTAATGGATATCTTGTCATTTGTTTTCAGTTCTTTACTCTTACTAAAAAAAAAAGTGCCGCTGTGACTAATTTAGTGTCTACATGGGCCCTTTTATTTTCTTTGCCTTACCCAGGGGAGGTATACATTCTCATCAGTGGAATTTTTAGCCAAAGATTATGGATATTACAATCATTATTGCAATATCTCATTTCAAGCCTTCTGTCACTTTGTAACGGTGGCTTGTGAGACCCTGACTTTGGTTTCTCAGTTTTTAAATTCTTTTTTTTTTCTATTGCATTAATTTTTCTTTATTGATAAGCTATTGATTTTGGCTATTAGGGTTCTGGGTGTTTTAATTTTGGGATTTCTTTCACGAAGTGACTGATGGATTCCGTTTTCATTTTTCTCTTTGGTTCTAAGAGATCTAGGTATGATTTCATTACATTTTATGCCCAGCTTTTCAGGTAGTCCGATGATTTTTAAATTACTTTTATCTCCTTTCCAGATCAGCTGTTTCTGTAGAAGACAGCTTCCTTCTTCTATTTCTTGGAATTTCGACATTGTTTAATATTCTTGTTATTCCCTAGAGTCATTAACTTCCATTTGGTTCATTCTAAGTTTCAAAGAGTCTTTCTTGAGCAAGATTGTATACTTCTTGTGCAAAGTTCTTAATTCTCTTTCCATGTCTTAACTAATTTTTTCAGGTTCTTTCCACTCAAACCATCATTTATAAAATCAATTACAAAACTCTTTTATAATCTCTTGTTTAGCTTTTTCAGTAATTCTAGTTGCACCTATGACCAAGCTGTGTTTTATTCTGAAACTTATCCTGTAGATATTTTGGAGTTACTTTCTTCTTTGGGATTTGTGACTGGGGTCTTCCTGTCATCATAACTTTTATGGTGCAATTTGGTGTTCTTTTGTCATTTATTCATTCCACCAGCATTATTTTCCAAATATGGACTTTTGAGAGAGCCAAATATTACCCACTTCTGCAAGGGATTTCTGAGGCATGCTTGGTTTCATAGTCTCTTGATCCTCTTGTTGCTGCTTTCTGCGGGTACTGAGTACTGCATTCTTCAGAGATCATTGAGAGAGCTCAGGCTAGGGACCTGCAAGCTTTCATTGGGTCCAAAGTTATCAACTTATCATGAAGTCTAATTGCTGTCCTACTTGTTTGCACTTGACAAGCTCCTAGAACTGGTTTAGGTCTAGGCCTCAAAGTATAGACTCACACCTGGTTAGAAGTCCATTAGATTGCTGCTGGTCTTGGCCACAAACAGCTGGAAGGCTCTGTAAATTCAGAGGTGCCAAAATGTGGGCTTCCTCTTCCTTTAAACTTCCTGCCTTGAAAAATCTGCCACATGCTTTAGCTTGAGCTTGGCTGGATCTGAGGCCCTTTTCTAGGCCCAGAGTCATATGGATACTGCTCACTTCTGTTCTTCTTTGTTCACTGAATAGTTTCAGGTTCATGACTGCTCCTTACCCATTCTTTCACATCTAGACACAGATCCTCTCATCAGTCCCCATTGGATTCAATAACCAGCTGAATATCGAGCAATTGGAAAATCAATAAAAAACCCAAAGAACAGAAAATTAAATGTATTTCTCTTCTCTTCACAAAAAGTGAAGTGGATTACTGGAGAAGAATGTTGTACACATCATTGGATGTGGTGGTAATGATTTATTCTTTTTGGTATGGTGGAGATTAAAATCTAGGAGCAGTTATATGGGAAGAGGAGAGAGTGAGTGTTTTCAGAAATTACTATGAAATTCAATTTTTATGACAAAAGGCATAACAATTGCATAATTCTTTGAGTGAAAGAATGTACCAAACACAACTAAAATAAGTTGTTTTGAAGGATACTTTATAGGAAGGGCTGTTGAACATCGAAATAATATTCTGAGGATGGTTGTGGGCTAGTCATCTCACAGATGGTTAAGAAAAAGACAGCCTAATGTTCTTGATTGGAGTGTGGGATAAGATGGATACCTTAATGTAATAGTTGTTCAGTAAATTTTAGTCATGTTCAACTCTTTGTGACCCAATTTGGGGTTTTCTTGGCAAAGATACAAGAGTAGTTTGCCATTTTCTTCTCTAGTTCATTTTGCAGATGAGGAAACTGAGGCAAACAAGGTTAAATGACTTGCTCAGGGTCACACAGCTAGTAAGTATCTGAGGCCTGATTTGAACTTGGGAAGATGAATCTTCCTGACTCCAGCGGCTCAGTGCTCTGTCCACTGTGCCATCTAGCTGTCTTGAGACTTTTCCCAGAGAGAAAATAATGTGACTAATTGCCAGAAAATGAGCTTTAATTATGTCTTGACTGATGATTTCTAAATCTGTGCATATATCTCTAACCTCTCCCCAAACCTAATGCTGTATTGATAGTTACTTAATGCACAAGTCCATCTGGGTATCCTGTGGGCATCTCAGACTGAAAATATCCAGCATAGAGCCCATCGTGTTTTATCCTAATCCTCCTCATTCTGCTAAGTATCACTAATTTCTGCCTAGCACCACCATCTTTTCAATCCCTACAGTTATTTTCAATCCATAACAACTTTTGTTTAATCTTTTTAGATCCATTCATTTGCCAAGTTCTTCCTCCAAAACCTCTCATGGATCCACCTTTTCTCTTTTCCTATGGCTACCACTGTAATTCATCCTCCCATTACCTTTAGCCTGGACTCCTACACTAGTTTCCTAATTCATCCTCCTGCTTCAAATTTCTCATTCTTTCCAAGGTATCTTCCATATAGGTACTAAAACAATCATCTCAAACCAAAGATCTGACCATAGCACCCTAGTGTTAAAATTTTCCTGGTGGCTTCTATCCTTTTTAGACTCAAATAAAAAATCTTCAGTGTGGCATTTAAAGACCTTCATAATCTGACTACAAACTCCCTTCCTGGACATTTCACATTACTTTCCTTCATACTTTCCATAACCCTTAAGAAAAGTAACCTACCTGCTATTGCTTGAACTCAGAATTCCATTTTGTGCCTTTTTGCCTTTACATTGTTCCCATTCCTGAAAAGCGCTTCTTCCTAGCCTCTAACTCTTAGAATATTTGATTTTTTTGAAGCTTCAGTTCAGATACAGCTTTTTTACATGACATCCTGATTTCACCTCTCCCCCACCCCATTTATTAATACTCTTGAGCCAACAACAACAAGAATTTATTAGGCACTTATTATATGCTGGGCACCATCCTAAGTTATACTGTATTCATTTACCTATTTCTTCAACAGGACCCCTCCTCACCCCCAAATTCTTAATCATGATGTGGTAGTGACCCTGAGTTCTTAAAAGCTACGGCTATGGAGCACAGGTTTCATCAGTTTCCACCATACTGAAAGTCTTCAAGCGTGGTACCAGTAATAGATCATGTCTGCCTTATAAGATCTAGCCTAGGGGCAGCTAGGAGGACCTGAGTTCAAATCCGATGCTAGACACTTTACACGTACTACCTATGTGACTTTGGGCAAGTCACTTAATTCCAATTGCCCTACCTTCCCCCCTCCAAAAAAGACCAAAAAGAAGATCCAGCCTAAGTATAGAGGTTTGTAAGGAGGTTGGTCACATGGTGATAAATTCTTTGCCATGAAAAACGAGGCAACAAAGAACAAATCATGTATTCTCTCCTGTATTTATAATAGCAGAATGATAGAAAGGAAGAAATTGCTGAAGATCTGCACAAGATAAAAAGGCATAGATTGGTTGACATCTGAATCATTGGAAAGAATACCTACATCCATGAGGTCACAGATGAGTTAAAGTATCAGAGCATTTATATCCACTAGGATACATATCCATTGGAAGAATGCAAGCTCCCTAAAAGATAGGCTGTTTTTTCACTTTTCTATGTGTATTCCTAGAGGTACTAGGGAACACTGGCATTTACTGAACACAAAGCTCAGATCTGAGCTTTAGGAATATCTCTTTGGCAGCTGAGTGGAGGAGGGACTGGTAGAGGGGAGAGACTGGAGGCAGGGAGGCAAATTAGGAGGTTATTGCAATAGTACAGGCAAAAGGCTGTGAGGACCTGGATTGGGTTGGTGGCTGAGTGAGTGAAGACAAGAGGTCAACATAAGAGAGACTTACAAAGATGGAATCAATAGGAAATGGTAATATATACAAAGAACGTTGTATTTTAAAGTTCTATATAAATGGCCATTATTTTCAAACCAAAACAGTTTTATCTCTGGCTAGAAAAAGTCTCCAAAGTATGTGGATTCTGCATTCCAGTAAGTTGGATTTAATTAGTGGGTGAGTCATACACTGATGATAATTAACATGTGCTCGTGCATGCCATATCCTATGATGAATCCTTCCTTGACAGAACCAGCTCTTGTTGGCCTCACACTTCCCTGGAGTTAGGTTTTGTTTTTTTAATGTTTTTCTTTCGAGTTTTTATTATTTTTATTTATCAATATCTCATCCTCCCAAATAGACTAACTTATTTTTTTTATAACAGTCAGAATTATGATTAAGTTTCCTGCTATTTTGCCAAGGGCCTGGTGTAACATTTTGCATACAATGGATATTTGAAGATAGTGTGTATATTGCATGTATGTGTTTGTGTTGAGTATCAATTTTGCCTCCTATGTGATGGGTGCATTGTGCTAAAAGTAGGAGATACTATGCTATGGTTTCTGCCCTAGAGGAAATGATGATCATTTTTTCCTAGAAGGTATTAATGGACACCAATTGCAATTTGCAAATATCTACATGAAAGGAATATACTAACGTGTGATTTCCTACAATGTGATTAATAACTATCTAGTGAAACATGAGTTCATGCTTTTGTGAATAAAAAAAAATAACCCTCTTGCCTGTGGACAGCACTAATTGGTCCCTATTACCATAAACCCCCTGCAGTCTCTGTCTCTCCTCTGCCTGCCTGAAATATTGCCCATCCCTTCAGTTCTAAAGATGTTAATGCTGGAAGGAAGAGTCAGACACAGAAAATGATTTTTGTAACTTCCAAAGGAAGCTAGAGTTAGAAAAAAGAAAGCCAACATGCACAAACGGGATTGTTTTTCTCCTTCTGTCTTCCTACTCCTTGCCCTCCACCCACAAACACTGCAGACGTGTTACTAGAATACAGATGATTGCATCTGTGTTTACATAAAGTGATGCTATTTGATTTTTTTCCTCCAGTGTTACTGTTTCTTTCCAATTGAGGAACTACCCTGTTCTGCCAACACATTAGTGTGATAACTTGTTTAAGTGAAATTGTTACTGAATTGAATTACCCTCTAAAAATTGAGTACATGGAAAAAAATCTCACGGAGACTAATATCTCTGTAAAACAGGCTTCTGAACTCTGGGCAATGCCAGTGTTTATTTTAAGTGACAATGAGCATAATAAAATTCTAAAATAAGGAAAGAATATAGACAGTCCCTTGAAGTCAGGTATGATGGGATTTAACTTACCTAGGGACTAGTTAATATATGGTTAGTTTTTCACTTCCAAGAAAAATAAACTACCAGGATATCCAAAACAAGCCAAGCTAAGTGGTATTATTGGCTTCCTTTGTGCCTTCAAATGGAATGACTTCTGACATTCATATTCTCAATATGAGTTTAAAGAACAAATAAAACCCATCTCTTACAATCTACTCTACAGGAAAGGCCCTTGGTGTACAGTTGGGAAATTCATTCTACTATTATTGTTTTTAAAAATTCAACTCTGGATAAAAAAGAAGGCTGGCTAAATTGTCATTGAGAAGCTCTGATTTCATATCCACGCACTGGGGGAATGTAGCTGCAGATGTGGGTTCTGTACATTTGTAAAATGAGATAGCTTCAGGTGCTTAGCATTCACAATATAGTCTGATAAGTCTTATGGAAGAGGATGGCTATTTTTGCTTCATTACTTAAAAGGTCAAACCAGAATGTGTACTCACACAGGTGCGCGCACACACACACACACACACACAGACACACAGACACACACATATTTAGTTTCATTGGAAAGACGTTGTATTCATTTGAATATTCAATATATTAAGCTAGGAATGAACAAACAACCTTCTCAATGGTCTGATATTGAAATCCTGGTATGTTGATAATGCAAAATCAATATTAATACATTAATCCCTGTAACATTCAATAGATATTAGAAAATGAGATACTACTAGAAATCCTCCATAGAAGGGGTTATGAACCTGGAGTCCATGTACTTAGTCGTTGGTGATTTTTTTTTAATCATCACAATTCTATTTTAGTGTAATTAGTGGCACAATGGATAGAATGCTGGGCCTGGAGTCAAGAGGACCTGAGTTAAAATCCAGTCACATATACTTAATAGTTGTATGACCCTGGTCACTTAAACTCTGCTTGCCCTCATTTCCTTATTGTAAAGTGGGGATAATACTATCACATACCTCCCATGGCGGCTGTGAGGACCAAACGAACCAGTAATTGTTAAATGCTTAGTGCAGTTACTGACACATAGTAAACGCTATGCAAATATTAGCTAATATTATTATTGCTGTTAACTGCTACTGCTACTGCTACTACTACTACCACTACTACTACTACTATCACTACTACTACTACCACTACTACCACCACTACTACTACTACTACCACTACCACTACTACTACCACTACTACTACCACTACCACTACTACTACCACTACCACTACTACTACCACTACTACCACTATCACCACTACTACTACCACTACTACTACTACTACTACTACTACCACCACTACTACTACTACTACCACCACTACTGCTACTACTACTACTACCACTACTACTACTACCACTACTACCACTACTACCACTACTACTACTACTACTACCACTACTACTACTACCACTACTTCTACTACCACCACCACTACTACTACTACTATTACTACTACTATTACTTTGTAATCCTACGTGTTTTCCTTTATGCATTTAAAAACATAATTGTGGGAAGGGGCCTGTGGCTTCACCAGACTGATACCAATAGACCCTATGACACAGGAAAGGTAAGGAATTGTTTTCCTATAGATTTGTCACGCAAGCCCCAGAACATCACCAAGTTTCTTCAGTAAAGTCCTTTGAGAGGCAAAAAGACAAATCTGATTGTAAACACTAGAAAAACAAAGGGGATGAAACATATGATAAAGCCTAGATAATGATATAAAACTGGTAGGTAGATTATTGAATTATTCTGTCAATAAGTGTATCCTGGACATTCACAGAAGATTGATTTTTACTAGTGATTTTAGCACCTTTGGCAAGAAGTACAGATTGGGGTCTCAAAAACTTTTGTAATATGAGCAGTATTTAGGACAAATTCAATTGAGCAGGAGGGAGAATTAATCACTAAAGTGGCTCACAGATGGAATTTGTTAACAAAGCTCTAGTAATTTCTCACTGCACTTTATAATTTATTAACTTCTTTTCTTTCTGGACTCCACTCCTGACTTTTTACATTTTCCTCCATGCCACGGCAACATCCTCATTTTGGAAGTTCACTTTGATCCAGGTATCCTTACATTGGAAATATGTTCTACCTCTTCTTCTGCTTGTCTGGCTCCTCCCAGTTTCTCCGTTTAAAAAAATATTCCTGAACCAACCATTTCTTTATTCCTTTCAGGGGTCTACTCCTTAACTCTCCAGACTTTCTCTACCAGCTCTTCTCCTGGATACCTTTGCTTCTTCCTCCCTTCTCCCTTTCAGCTTCCTTTTCTGTGTTATGAGCTCCTTGAGAGCAGGAACCATCTTTCTTTTTTTTTCTTGTGTTCATATTCCCAGTAATTAACATAATATTTGGCCCATAATAAGTGACTAATAAATGCTTTGGACAGCTAGGTAGCACAGTGGATAGAGTACTGGGACTAGAGTCAACAAGACATCTTTCTGAGTTCAAATCTAGTCTCAGATGCTTATTAACTGTGTGACTCTGGACAAGTCATTTAATCTTGTTTGCCCTATTTCCTCATCTATAAAATGAGCTGGAGAAGGAAATGACTGAACCACCACTCAACAAATGCTTGTTGACTTAATTTGACTTTCCTTGTCAACTAGGTTATGATCCCAGTTGATTCAAGCCACATAAATGGTTGAATTTTTGTGTGCTCTAGGTCCCAGTATTCTGAGGCAAAGCTCTGACTGCCTTGCCCTAGTTACTATTATAATAAGGAGCTGGACACAGGGTGGAGGAAGAAGAGGAGGTAGGGCTGAATTGTGTATATATAACCATGCATTAATTTAAATAATTGTACATTGTTTATAGCCATTAAAGCCCATCTCTTTAAAATCAATATTCTTGTGAAACCAAATGGCTATACTTCATACTACACCATGATCCCCAAGGAAATTCAATTACAAAAATAAAAATGAAGACCAAAAAGTAATGAAAACCATTCATGGTGGACAAAACCAGGCCAGGTGTTATCTTATATATGGTAATTTCTTTATACTAGACTTATATGCGGAAATTTCCATGAAAAACATTATTGGAGAGATGTATAACTAGAAAAAGAGGTGGGAAATTCATATAGCAAGAAAAAGAGATGACAAATGGACAGTCCAAATTGTACACTTGTACACTTAAGACAATAAGGACAAAAGGAAGACCTTCATTGGACCAGTTTTCTATGGAACATTTATGTCAAAACATAGGTAAAGACATGTAGCAAGAGAAGACTTAGAGAGGGTATGATTGGCATTATAGGAAGAAATACATCAATGACATCATGGGTCAAAAAAAAAGAAAGATAATCTTCAAAGTCATATTGGCACATAGATCATGTTACTGTGTTTCCTAGACAGCACAGATAAAAATAATTCCCAAATACGGTGTAAATCCTATTTTCCTAAAGAAACTGAAAAAAATGCTACTGGAGCAGACAGTCTTAGGGCCTAACTCTTAATCCTTTTAGACAAATTTTATAGTAGCATTGCCCTAACAGCCCCTGTAGAAGGATTTCTATTTTAGGAAAGAAAGACAATTTGAATCAGGTGCTAGATGCCAGGTTCCACCAAACTGACCAACACATTAATCAAGTGTGACAGGATAGCCTGTCTTCCAGCATCTTAGGGCCCAGTCTCTGCAATGGAGGGAGGGAAGGAAGTACATTCTCCTGTCTCTTTTTGGAGGCCTACCTTGGTTATTATGATGATAGTGTGTAGTTTCAAATGTTGTGGTTGTTACTCGATATCCATTGCTATGGTCATAGTTTAGATTATTTTGCTTGTTCTGTTTAATTCATTTCACATTAAAAAAAATTGGAATCTTCCTAGACCTCCATGTATTCTTCATGTCTATTTTATTGTATCACATTCACATAATAGACTATACCAGCAGTTCTCAGCCTGTAGGCTGCTACCCCTTTGGGGGGTCGAACGACCCTTTCACAGGGGTCACAGGGGTCGCCTAAGACCATCGGAAAACACATATTTCCAATGGTCTTAGAAACCAAGACACTGCTCCTCTATCTGTCTCCAGGCGGGTCCACCTACATGCAGATACAGCCCACATATGAGTATTAAAGGGTCACGGCATTAGGAAGGTTGAGAACCACTGCTCTATGCTTACATGTACCATATTTATTTAACCATTGTCTCAATCAATGCTTGTCTATTTTGTTTGTAATATTTCATTACTACAAAAAACCGCTGCTAAAATGTTTTAGTATGCATGTTACATATGGATTTTTAAAAAAATCATTAACCTCCTCAGGGTATATGCCGAGCAATAGAGATCTCTTGGTCAAAGATTATAGATATTTTACACACTTTCTTACTATAATTTCAGAGTGCTTTTTAAGATGGCTAGACAAATTCCCAGCTACATCACTATCATATTACTTTTGAAAACCCCTCCAATATGAACTGCTCTCATCTTTTGTTATCTATGACAATTTTCTAGGCATGAGGTAAGACCCCAGAATTGTTTTGCTTTTTGCTTCTACAACCAGTCATTTGGAGTAATCTTTTATATGGTTCTTAATAATATTCAGTCCTTGTTTACATAGCTCTTTCTGCATATCCTTTGATTCGTTTGAACTTCGTGAATGCCTTTTGATCATGTAGTTGTATTAGTTATTAATATATTTTAGGTATCAGGCTCTAATCAGATATATTTGAAGCAAAGTTTTTTTTAGAGTATTTCCCTTATCTTACTTGCATTGATTTTATTATTGTGAGAGCTTTTTAAATTTTATAAATTTGGAATTCTCTATTTTATTTTTTAGCCCTTTTTGGGTTAAGAATCCTCCTCCTAGCTATAGCTATGAACATTATCTTATGATTTCTTTTTTATGATGTTATCTTTAATATTTGATGACTATGGTATTTGGAGTAAGATATTGGTCTAAACAATTTATGCCAACTCTCATTCCATTTTTCACAATAGTTCTTGTCTAATTGGGAATTATTCCTAAAATAATTTTAAGTTTTGTTGTTTATCATCAATGGGCTATTGAGTTTAATTATTCTAGATCTATTTTTTCTGGGTTATTCCTTTGATCTACTTTTCTATTTTTTTAAAAAACAATATCAAGTAATTCTGATGATTGATGATTTATAGGACAATTAAAAGTCTACAAATTATTCTAATTTTCTTTTCATATGTTATAATTATTTGTGTTTAACATATTTAGTAGACCCCATGGGCAGCTAGGTGACACAGTAGACAGAGTACTGGGTCTAGACTTAGGAAGACTCATCTTCCTGAGTTCATATTTGGCCACAGACATTTAATATCTTTGTGAGCCTACGAAAGTCACTTAACCCTGTTGGCATCAGTTTCCTCATCTGTAAAATGAGTTGGAGAAGAAAATGACTCTAGTATCTCTTCCAATAAAATCCCAGATGGGGTCATGAAGAGTTGGACATGATTCAGAATGTCTACTCTACAACAATCAAGTAATTGTTTTTTTAAAATTTGATTTATTTACTTTTAGTTTACAAGATTAAGTTCCATAATCTCTTGAGTTCAAATTTTCTCTTCTCCTTCTACCCCACTTCCCCTCCTCTCCACCCCCCCCCCCCATGGCGGCATGCAATC
>JAQQSU010001487.1:0-14982 GCA_028627135.1 Pseudochirops cupreus | reverse complement strand
TTTCTTGAAGGATGCTTTCTAAGTTCTTTTTTTGATCATGGTTTTCAGGTAGTCCAACAATTTTTAAATCGTCTCTCCTGGATCTATTTTCCAGGTCAGTGGTTTTTTCAAGGAGATATTTCACATTGCCTTCTATTTTTTCATTTGTTTGGATCTGTCTAATAATATCTTGATTTCTCATAAAGTCATTTGCTTCCATTTGCTCCACTCTAATTCTGAAGGAATTATTCTCCTCAGTGAACTTTTGAGATTCTTTTTCCATCTGGCAAATTTGACTTTTTAAGGCATTCTTCTCCTCATTGGCTTTTTGGGCCTCCTTTGCCATTTGAGTTAATCTATTTTTTAAGGTGACCGTAAATTATTTCAGAGGACTGATGATGAAATATTCCATACATTTTATATATATGTATATGTATATGTATATGTATATATACATGTATAGATATATACACATGTCTACACACATATAAAATCATATATATTTATGTGTATGTATGCATATACATACATACATATCTATATATAGTGGATTCAGGGTATGGGATGAGAAACATATACTTGTATATACAACCATTGAGGGAATTTGTTTTGCTCGACTGTATATTTGTTACCAGATATTTGTTTTTTCCTTTTATCGACGTGAGTGGCAGGAGGGATAGAAAATAGATTCCTTTTACTTTAAAAAAAATAGATGCTGGGTGCTACAGATGTGAAATGTTGCATGCACTTTCAAAGAGATCTCTCATGGAATGAACATAATCTGTAAACGTTTTAAAACATTTTAAATGTTAAATATTAAAAATACTTAAAAACAAAATATCAGTGTAACTAAAAAAAGGATGTGAAGAGATGGCATGGATGTACCCAGTTGTCCTCAAAGAGTCCATATCATGTGGTATAGATAGATTTATGTTCCAGCATAGACAGATAATTTACTGAAGTGATTACTAAGCATCTATAGAGAATGGAAAGTTGTCATGGAACTACAGATGCTAGAGATCTGCTATTTGGTGGGTGGGAGGTAGAGAACAAACATTTATTAAATATCTACTATAGGCCAACCACTGTGCTAAGCACTTTTTAAAATTCAATTTGATCCTCGAAATAACTTTGTGAAGTAGATGGTATTATTATCCCCATTTTACAGTTAGGGAAATGGAGGCAGAAAGAGGTCAAGTGATTTGCCCATGGTCACACAGTTAGTATGCATCTGAGGCAGAATTTCAATTTAGGTTTTCTGACTCCAGGTTCAGAACTCTATCCATTGTGTCACCTAAGCTGCCTTAATGGGAAACAAACAAACAAAAAAACCAAAACAACACAGTCCCTGCCTTTAAGGGCTTCACATTCCAATGGGAGACACAACATACAAATAAGAAAACAGTTCTGAACAAACAAGACCCATGCAGGGTAAGTTGAAGGCAATCACAGAAGGAAGCCAGTAGCACTAAGCAGGAATGGGATGAGAAAGAACAAGCAAACAAAAAAAGAAAGAAAAAAATGCAAAAGTAACAAGACGGAAGAGATGTGTCCAAAAATCTGTCTACAGAGTGATTGGAAGTCACAACTGTAACATACCTGCCAATAAAAGATTGAGATGCTCAGATAAATGGACAGATCTCTAGCATATAAAAAGGTGATAATAATTCTGACATACTCACACATGGTCAGACCACATCAGGAATGTGTCGTCCATTTCTGGACATTACATTTTAGGAATGTCCTTGACATATAGAGAATGTAGGGAAGTAGATAGTTCAAATTCCTTCACCATCTCCAAAATGGCATGAGAAAATGCCGAACCTTTGAAGTTTCCAGAAAACTTGAAATTACAAATCTATCTTGAAGGGAATGTAAAAATTTAATCTGGAGGAAAAATAAACTATATTACAATTTTCAAATATTTGAAGAGCTTCCATGGTGCAGGCATTTAACCTAATTCTTATTGACCAGAAAGGGTATAAAAAGGTAGAAATAACAGAGAGGTAAATTCTTGATCAATATAACATAAAGTTCTTAGTGAGTAGGACTGCCCCAAAACAGAAAAGGCCCCCTCATAAGGTAACAATTTACCTATCTTGGAGGGTCTACCACTGCAAACTAGCAGACTAATTGCCCAAGATGTTATAGAAGAAATTCATGCTTCAGGCACAGACTGGACTAGATGAACTCAGAAGTTCCTTCCAACTCTAGAATCCAGGGATTTTGAGTTTTCTATACCATTTTATGGAGTTCCATGATCTCCTTTTCTGGAATGTTTTTCTTCTGAGGATTTCCATTCACTTTCTTTTTTTTTTCATTGACTTGTTTATTTACTTTTAGTTTACCATTAGTTACCATTTTATAGTTACCAATTACCATTTAGTTCTCCTTCCATCCTGAGACTTGTAGAGTTGTGTTATAGCTGTGCATGGCTGAGGAGAGTCCAGTTTATCAGGGTTGGTCATCACACATACGATGTGTCTGTGACTGTGTACAAATTTTTCCTGGTTTTCTGCTCTTCTCATTTAGCATCAATATGTATAAGCCTTTCCAGCTAATTATGAAGTCCATCTCCCTCCCATTTCTTATAGCACAGTAGTATTCCATTCCAACTTGTTCAGCCATTCCCCAATTGATGGGCATCCCCCATATTTCCAGTTTTTTGCCACCACAAAGAGAGCTGCAATAAATATTTTTGTACATATGGGTCCTTTTCCCACTTCTGTGATCTCTTTGGGATACAACCCCAAAAGTGATATTACTGGGTCAAAGGGTATGCAATTATTTATAGCCCTTTGGGCATAGTTCCAGATTGCTCTCCAGAACGGTTGTATCAGTTCACAGCTCCGCCAACAATGCATTAGTGTTCCAATTTTTCTACATCCTCTCCAGCACTTGTCATTTTCCAGTTTTGTTCCATTCGTTTTCTATGTATTCTCTTTTACCCATACACCATCCAACCCACAGCTTTTATAACATTAATTTCCACAGAGAAAACAGATGCAAATTTGCATTAAAAATTAGGGCATTTTCTCAGCATCTCTTCACAAGTCAGGGACAGAGCCAAAAACCAACCAAACAAAAAACAACCCAGCAACAGGCTTCTGTTCTCAATTCATCAGGAAATGGTCCTCAGGCCTTTGTTAACAGGGAGTCAAAAGTCCTTGCCTGGTTACCTTTAATGAAGTCATTCTGATATAGGAACTTTCAGTAGCTATGGAAAGGAAGGAATGTCAATTTTATTATTTCTATCCATCCATCTTGAGCTAGAGATTTTAGTTCACACTGTGGCCATTTGAAAGTTTTCCATTATGGCAGATATGTCCTGGTTTCTAATCAACATGGGAGATTAACAAAAGTTTTCTTTTAAAAACTTTCCTCCTTTTCTTTACTCATTCTCCCCCCTCCCCGAAGTTTCAACCAGCTGAACTGTAGAAATATTTGCTAAAATCTCTAAACCTCATCATTTCAGTGTAGCCCTTCATGTAAATTTTAACATTGAAAAGATTAAAAGCTCATATCTTTAACTGATTCCAAGTGAATTATATAGTAATTATTAATGTAACATTGCCTACTTTGGCCAAATATGTTAGATTTTTATCACTCCCCAATGACTCTCCAGTACCTTTAAGAACAGTTGGGAAATGGCTAGGCTTTCTGTTAATGACTCCATTCCCTGTGGTTCAGGGGTACAGGTTCCCCCCTATATTTGAGGGAACACCACTGATAGGAGCTGTAGCCATTGGCAAAGAGCCAAGATATATTCCCACCCAATTTCCTTTAAGAGTATTATAAAACCCTGGATGAGAGGTGAAATCTAACATATCTAGCATTAAGCAAGGGGTCCAGGTTAGTTAGTATTATATTAGGAAAATCCTCCTTTGAAATAAATACTTTGTTTGCCCACCATATCCTAGAGAAATAGGAGAATTTTGAATAAATGTGATTTCTTATTGAGAATTGGCTTGCCATAGTGGAGAGTTGGTCTTAGAGTCAAGAAAAGACAGCTAAGTTCAAATGATGTCTAGGACCCATATTGATTGTGTGGCTGTTATTTTGTACAAAATGGTTTGACTGGTATGATACTAATCAACCATTTCAACCTTTTGCTGGAATAGCATCATTAGGATTAAGTTTCCTCCTTCCTTGTATCTTATTTCTACTTCCCTGCTCCTCATTCCTTCCTCCTTATTATATAATTTTGAAAATATTTTCATTTTACTGATCCTACAGGGCAGGTTCCAATTGGTATTATACTAGCACTTTGTCTCAGAAGATATATAAGATTGAGCCTTGAGGGGATCTTGGTCTTTGACCAGAAGGTGGATATACCCGTCTGCTACCCACTGCATATATGGAAGCCACACACTGAGACTTTCTGGTAGCAACTGTTCTCCTCCTCACCTTATCAGTGACAATGAAGTTTGTAAAACTTATCTTGGTGTGAAAGGATTCTTCCCTGCACTGCTGGAGCCCTGGAAGGAAGAAGGAAAGAAAGAAGAAAAGAGAAGGAAAGGGATATTTATTAAACATCAATTATGTGCCAGCCACTGTGATAAGTGCTTTACAAATATTATCTTATTTGATCCTCATGACAACCATGGGAGGTAGGTGTTATTAGTACTCCTATTTTATAGTTGAGGAAACTGAGGCAGACAGAGGTTAATTAGCTTACCAAGGATCACACATATAGTAAGCATCCAAAGTCAGGCTTATACTCAGATCTTCCTGACTAGAGACTCGGTGCTCTATCCCCTGTGCCAAATTATGTAAAACAAAATTGCAGACATGCCACCAATCTGTACTGGTAAAAGGAGTTTCCAAACCTAGTGGCAAGTAAAACTATAAAAAATAAAAAAGGAAACTCCAAACTATGTACATACAATGTGTATGTAGAGTAGCTGAAAGATAATACCAAATGGAAGGCACTGAGAAGAGTTTATGGGAAGATGGGGAAAAGCCTCCTGAAGAAGGTAATATTTGAGGTGGGTCTTGAAGGAAGCCAGGGAAGCTGAAGTGGAGATGAGAGAGAACAACATTACAGGTGGTTTAGAAAGTGCAAAATAATGGAGTCAGTATATGGAGTAGCCAATGGGAGGAAAAACAAATAGGCCAGTGTAACTAGGAGTAGTGTGGGAGTGAAGTAAAGGGTAAAAGTTTGGGAAGGTAGGTAGGGTCAGATTGTAAAGGACTTTATATGCTGCCAAAACCTGGTATTTGATCCTAAAGTTCATTGGGAGCCACTAGAATTTGTTGAGCAGTCCCATGAACCTACATTTCAGGGAGATTATTTTGGCAGTTGAATGGAGAATGGATTAGAGAGGAAAAAGAGAGACAAATTAGGAGGCTGTTGTAATGGTCTAGGTGAAAGATGATAAAGGCCAGTACTCGAGTGGTGACTGTATAAGTAGAGGGAAGGTGGATGTTAGAAAGGTAGAAATGATGAGGTTTCACAAGACAAGAATGTGTGGAGTAAGTGTGAATGAATAGTTGAAGTTGTAAGCCATAAGACTGGGAGGACAGTGGTTCCCTCCCAGAGTAATAGGAACATTGGGAAATAGGGAGTGTTTTGGGGGAAAGATGATGAATCAGTTTTGTGCATGTAGAGTTTCAGATCTATGTACCTATCTTATCTATCCAACTGAATATAAGCTCTTCAAGGGCAGAAATTGTCTTGCCTTTTTTTTTTCTGACCAGTGTTTATCAGTATTTATCAGTAAAGTGACCATTCAGGTATAAAGAGATGGAAGACATAGAACTGGGACTCAAGCCCATTGCTTTTATCTCTGGATCACATTATTCCTCCTTTTATAAAGCTCTTTCATCATAGCAGTCTACCAAGGAAGATAGTATGAATATTGTAACCTCCATTTTACAGATGAGGAAATTGAGATTTATGGATGTTAATTGACTTTTCTTGAGTGAGGGAGACCAAAATTCCAATCTAGATCCACACTGTCTCTATAATAGTGGGTTCATTAAATATGGAAGATAGGCATGTCTATACACAAGTTGGGAGACTTGTGTCTAAAATCTCAGCTCTGAAACTAATTGCCTTGGGCAATTTCTTGGGCAAGCAATTTCACTTTCTCTGATTCTCACTTTTTCCAGCAGTGAAAATGCAAGTATAAAAATGGAAATAATGATACTTGTACTATTTACCTCACCAAGTCACTGAAAGTAAAACACTTTGTGAACCTTAAAGTGCTGTTATTATCTCATAATGTTTTTTCCTTTTTATTAATTTACTTAAACATTTATTAAGACCCTACTATATTCAAAGACTATATCCTAGCACAATGAACAATATGAATGATATGGCCCCAACCCTCAAAGGTGCTACAATTCAATTTAGTTTGATCCACCAAACATTTACTAAGCTCCTACTATGTGCATATTACTGTACTAGTTGCTGGATGAAGATAAAAATAAAACAGTACTTGTTCTCTAGGAGTTTACATTCAATTGGATAGATGAACATGTATACAGATAAGTAAATACAAAATAATTTCAACAAGTGGGGAGAAGTTATAAGGGTACAGGGGGAGATCAGAAGTACATCTTCAGTGGAAGATGGCACTGAAGTTGTCCTTTCACTGGACAAAGGATTCTAAGAGGTAGAGGTGAGAAATGGGAGCATTTGAGATATGATAGATAGTCTATGTCAGGACATTGGCAGAGAGGATAGAATATCTTATGTGGGGAACATGATTTATTAAGACAATTCATAAAGGAGATAAAAAATGTAACCAAATGTGTAAGAATACAAAAAAGAATAAATTATCTAAGAGCAATGTGGACAAAGTTCTATGGGATTTTGTAAAGGTGAGAGTTCCCTTTCATTTGGAGGATCAAGGTACAATTAATTCTTGCATATGGCAGGGGTTAGAGACCCAGCACTCCTATGATCTGGAAAATCAATGTAAAAATTTTTGGCTTTCTCTTCATACCAGAGAAGAAGGCTCATTTTTTTCTTTTTCTTTTATGGAGTATTTACAGTACCTTATTATAAAATTTGAGTTATTTGGTCATAGGTTATACTATACATATATTTTATGCATTTATGAGTTTCTAAACTTTTTCTGTATCATTTGTTGACAATTACATTTCATTGGTGGCTTCCACAAAACACCCCCAAGATGTCAATTTAATTTCTTATGCCATACATATGATACATTGAAACTACAATGGGGAAAGTCACAATGTGGAAGGGATAATTGTAAATCTTCATAGAGGAGTGACATTTGGGCTAGGTTTTGAAAGATAGTTAATATTTCAGTATGATGTAAATGTGTGTATGGTATATTTTAGATGACGTATATGTGTATACACATGTGTGTGTACACACATATGTCGGGAATGAGATAGAAGAGTGCATTGTAAGAATCAGTAACAGTGTGGTCAAAAAGAAGGAGAGAACATTTGGGAATGATTTTTGTTTGGCTGGAGTTGAGACCATGTGTGAGATAAATTTGGAAAGGTAGTCAAGTCAAGTAATGGAAAGCTTTGAATGATAGTTTAAGGAGTTTAATTTTTATTCACTAGGCAGTTTGGGTACTGAAATTTTAAGACATGATCATTTAGTGTTTATCCTGAAAGGAATATGTAGTATAGACTAAAGAGTTCTAGGATGTAATGAAAAAAGTTAGGAGGTACTCACTATAGTCAAGGACAAGTATACGGAGTATCTGAACCAGGGTGATAGCAGCTAAGATATTTGAGGGGAGGGACAAGATACATATCATTGATATATAATTGATACAACATGGAGGCTTATCGGGTTTGGTGGGGAAGGAGATCTCAGACTGGGGAGTCAGAGATGACCTTGAAGTTTCTAGCTTGGATAATTGGCAGAAAAGTGGATCCATTAGCAAAAATGCAGTAAGAATAGCTTTCCTATTCTGTATAAAGCAGTGTATGATATGCAGGGAGGAACACAGAAGACAAGAAGGGCTGACTGCTAGTTAATACTTATGTTTTTCCTACCCAAAGAACTCTGTTTTTCACACAAATCATTGAACTCTCTAACTGGGCAAGGTTACAGTCAATCAATTGCAAACAGATTCATCCTATTAAGGGATGGATTGCCATAAATAGCCCCAGGGTTTAGTCAAATAGTTACTTTTGCAAAGACAATTGACTCCATAAATTGAGAGAACTTTGGAGAATTGCAATTTAAAGTCTAGGTTTCAGAAATGGACACTAACTAGTCTATTCTTTTGGTGATGCCTTTGAGGTCCTAATTTTGAATCCTCCTGCTCCATGAAAAGCTAGCAAGTGAATTTGCTGGAGCTTCACTGGTTCAGTAAAGACACTCAGATTGAGTCACATGTACTGATGAAAGGCAGGAAAAATTCCAGCTGGAGTTTGTTCTGCCCCGAAGGTCAATAATTTTCAGAGAGAGATGAAATTTTCTTCTACATTAAAAAAAAACCCTTACCCTGGAAAGGAAACTCAATGATAAAATGGTTTGTGAACTTTTATAATAAACCCTTATTCTATTTGTTATTTCCAACAACCCTAATGTTTCTCTAGTCAAAGTGCAGAGCCTGATTCTGTAACTAACAGATGGGTACCACTAACTCTCCTGTTTGTTCAGGGATAAGGGCAACAGAAGGCCTACTAGTTAGTACTGATACTTTAATGAAAACGCTTTCTTCAATGAGCTACACATAGTTAAAAATAATTGCCATTGGAGTGGAATCAATTTATGTGATGGGAGAAAAATTTTCCTTTTCTTTTATTTTTAATAAGAGAGAGCTGCCATGCTCCATCAAATATATCTTGATTCAGTAGCTCAATTCTACAAGCATTTACTGAGTATCCATTCCATGCTCCACTGGGCTCAGTGACTAGTGAGGGGGCAGGGAACCTGTTAGAAATAAAATCATTGCAACTGGCATTTCTATAACACATTAAAAAGACTAATAACACGTTTTTACAGAACTTTCATGTTTACAAAGCATTTTCCTCAAAACAACCATATAAAGCAAATGGTTCAAGAATTATTATTTTTATTTTCCAAATGGAGAAATGAAAGCTCAAAGAGTTTAAATGATTTTCCATGATTACACAGCTGGTGTTAGAGGTGGAACTCAAGTGTCTTGACAAGATGATCTCCAACCATGCTTCCAACTCTTAATCTTGTAAGTTTTAAAATTGCATACATTCTTATAACTTAGTTTGACAGCACTAATTACAGGAAATTAACTGATTTTGCTTCTGACTTTTTCCTTAATTTTGTTTTCTTTCCCTTGCCATGGATTTGGCTGACCATGGCTACTAAGGTGCCCATTTTTCCAACCCTCTGTTAGAGGGAGTGGGAATTGAGGATTTAGGTAAATCATTTCACTCTGGACTCTACCTTTCCATCTCTGTCCATATCCCAAGTCATTTCCTGAAGATCTAGTTATGGCCTGAATAAGTGTTTCTCCCAGACCTCTTCAGGAAATGACTTCTTTATCTTAGTTCCAAAGTTACCTCCTGGGACACCAGTCTCCAGAATCTGGTGAAGTGCTTGTTTTCTAAAGTCCTTTTCATTCCAGCTTGCCACAGGATTTCTTACTGAGACTGACAGCTTAGGGACTTGGAAAACCATATCCTGCTCACATCACATTACTTCATCATTTTAACATCTCTATACTCTGGCCTTTGTGGAATATACTTACTCTCTCTTGGTTTTGTCTTACTTCAGGCTGATTCCCTGAAACAAATTTTACGAGTGGTATCTTTGCAGCTATTTCAGTCTTTGATAATTTGATTCAATTCAGTAAGCATTTATTAAGCACCTAATGGTCACTGGGTTTCTCTATCCACATGGCAGCTGAACTCTCCTATGGTACTGTTTCGCCCAATTATATTATGAACTTTGTGAAAACAGACACTGCCTGAATTTTCTACTTGTATTCTTAGTGCTTACACAGCACAGTAACTGCTTAACAAACGCTCTTCTGTTTAACTTAATTTCTCTTACTCTGTACAATTTTCATTTCGCTACAAACAGATGATTCAGACAAAACTGAAACTATTCCTGCCTTGAAGGAGTTTGCAGTCTACTAGAATAAGATTATTTCTTGCCTACAAAGACAATCTATGAAGTAGCCTGTGCAGTTGGATGAGATGGGCCAGCAAGGCTCCTTCTAATTCTGTGGTTCCATTAACTTTAAGCAGCAGCAGTAGTAGGGGCCCAACTGATGCTATGTTAGAAATTTGCTATTATCTTAATCACCCTTTTAAGATATCTAGAGGCTAATAGAATCACCTAAGCATTTCTCTCTGTCTCTATTTCTCTGTTCGTCTGTCCATCTCTTCTGTCATAATTTTGAAATAATTCCACTTTACGCCGGTCATTTGCAATGTCCATTGTTTATGATATTGTCGGCTTTACCTCATGATCTTAGAGTGATATCTGGATTGCTTTTTTTTTTTGGAAGTCATGGGATTACAAGTTCTAGTCCACAATGATGAGGGGAAAGTCTCCCAACTGTCACTTTCAGCACATGGTCCCTCATAATTTTTAAGCCTTGTGCCCCACTTTTATCTTCTCCAGATTTTTATTTCTTGGCCTCTCTTGCTACAAATCAGTGGTAGGATATTGATAACTGATATATTATGGAGATAAAAAAGTCAGAAATTTTCTCTTGGTCTTCCTGCTTTCTCTGTCTTATTCTGATCCCATGCCTCTCCTCTGGGGCTCAGGCAGTTCAATTTCCCATCAAAAATACAAAATTCTCAATAGAAGAGCAATATTTGGCATTATAGGGCATAATAGTACACAATCTTCCCTCTCTCCTGAATCAATAGGGACAAATTTTGTCATCATATGAACCTTCATAGTCACTGCTCTAATGAACAATTGGGGGTTAAGGAAAAGTCACTGTGAACTGGTTTCTTTTATTGATTCAAATTCAGTATTTATTATTTGTGAAAATATGAAAATCTTTTAAAAATATAGTACAGTTTTGTGCAATCAGGATTCATGCTTTCATTTGTAGTCAGAATAATGAGACTTAAATAGAAATATTTTGTATCAATCTAAAATATCTTCAGATTTAAATACTTTCTTCACAAAATACAGAAGTCATTTCTACAGTTGTTTGTCTATATCTCTGGGGACTTGCATATACTTTAGATTATAGTAGATGTCAATTAGATAATCTTATCTTGGTCTCCAGTGGGCACTCATTTCTTGATATAACTTTGTGAATATTCACTTCAAAAGAAGGTAGGATTAAATGGTCATAGAGGTTGAATCATTTTCTGTATTTCTGAAGAAAGAGAACCTTAAGTCTAGCCAGATAAAGATTGGAAGAGGCATAAATCTATACTATTTCAATGACTCAATTTAGAATAAACAAAGGGCTACCCATAAATCTAATACTGGTTTTTATTGCTCTTGCAAAAAGGTCGGGAAGTCTTTTTTAGGACAGTAAAATCACCAAAAGTCACAGCATCACAGAACTTATTTAGTTCCCTCCTCCTTCATTCCTACTGGCAATTCCAGCTCATCCAAGATTGGATAGACTTAGCAAATCCTGAGCTGGGTAGGTCAGAACCAGCACGCCTGAGGCTATTGACTCAGTCATTCCTGCCATTTGAAGCTGTTCTGTAGTCATTCCATATTATTGACACATTCCTATTCCTAACCCAAGCACTACTATACTCCAAATCTTTCTAGGCTCTCCTTTGTGACTTTTTGAATCGTTTTCTCTCCCTCACTCATGGATATTTCTTTGTCTTGCCTCTTGGGACATTGTTTGATTATTTTGACCTGTCACTTCTTGTCCAGATGAGTCTTTGCTTCTCTTTCCCCTACAGGGATTAGTTGAGGAAAGGGGTGATAGCTTGCTTGCTGGAGAGCAAGGGAAATTAGAGTTGATGAGGCCTGCTGTGCCCTTTGAGAATAATAGTTGGGAAAACTGATCATAATCAACATTTTCAGTGTGTTCAATCTGCAAAAACAGGGTTTGGGCCTTGGAGTAGGATGGAAAGTGTTATAGAAAAGGGTCTGGTTCAGTAAAGAACTGATGATAGAGTAACCCAAGGTTGCTTAAGTTTAGACTCTGAGAGAGGATGTTATGAGGTGGGTGACACTGATCTATTCCAGATGGCTTTTGACAGAGTGGTTCAGAGTCAAGATGTGGTGCTCTGGACTCTTGGGAGGTTTTAGTTCCAGGGTTCTGAGCTCAGTTTCAGGCCAGGCAACTCCAAGACTTCATAGTCTTCTGGGGAGGGATGAAGGGAGGTCCAATAGGGTACACACACACACATACATATACATATATATATGTATATATGTATATTTATATCCCAAAGAACTTAAAAACATATCCAATGCAATTCCATGTGGTCAGCATTATAATAATGAATTGCCTTGCCTCTTTTAAGTGATCCTAATAGTTATATTAATGCCAAGAATAGCTATTTACACCTGCCCCTACAACTTGGAGGGGAGGAGGGATCTAAAATCTCATTATTTTGGAGAATCCCTCCCCTGGGGCTGATTACCACCCTGCCTTATTACCATGCCTTATTGTCTCCATGTCTTTCTGTAAGCCTGCCATTTGAAGAGCCATCCAAATCTTTGGAACTTGGTACTTTAAACACATAAGAAAGAAAATTAATTACCTAAAGAAACAAACTATTTGCTTATATCAATCTGCAGGGAGAATGGTTTCCTCATATTTTGTTTTGTGTACTTTACAATATTCCTGGCCTGAAACTCAAAACAGGGATCACCCCCTAGAGAAAAAAATTGCCTAAGAGAACTTTTCTGATAGTTTACAAAAATGAGACAAAATGATTCAACATGAAAGATATATCCATTTGTTTATGTTACCCATAAAGAGGCCAGGCTGTTGTTTATTACTCTACTCTGCTTATCTGAAAATTCTTCTTTGTGATGGTAATTTCTTTGGCAGCACATAGTACTAAATTCATAGCAGTAAAGGTTATTTTCTTTGAGACCACTGTCCTTTTTGTCTGCTTTACTTTGGTGGCATCTTACTTGTATTTACATATAATTTTCTCTTGTTAGGGAGAAGCAAAATGATTATGAGAACTTTAGCCCTTTTTCTAGTTTAGTACTTATTTTCTATCAAGTCTCCCAGGATCTTCTGGCTCTATTATTTAGGCTAGAAAAGCAATAGGACCTAGGAGATGGAGGTCAATGTTCAAGTCCAATCTCTGGCATACTTGCCTTGTGACGCTGGCCAAGGTACTTACCTTCTCAGTGCTCGCTACTCTGTAAATGAAATATTGCTTACCATCTTACTTTATACCCAGAATGTGTCTAATAAATATGTTTTGGGCTGAATAGAGGGAGAAGTTACCACTCTGAATCTGCTCTCATGACTTCTGACTAGTTTCTAGGCATCTATTCATTCTCTAGGTCCCAATTTTTGCAGGAGTTACTTGGGTGATAGTGATCCCCAAGCCTCTGAGCCTTCCTTTGTTTTATGAGAAGTCCTTTACAATCTCTAATATTGTCTATTTCAGAACTTTCTGCATAGCCAGGCAGCAGCTGATCTAGAAGCATAGATACCTATGGGCTTAATTCCTTTATATAAAGGAATTTATATACTTGGGAAATATAATCAATTTAAACGAAGAAATTATACATGATATGTGGTAATCATCACTGCATTATATGGTAATAGCTCACATATATACTCATATATACACACATACATATGTAAACTTAATATATAAAATTACATATGTATACACACATATGTAGTTATGTTAAAAAATATAACCATATGTGTTTTGAAGCCTTATAAGAGGCTCTATACAAAGCATTTGCCAAGGATGATTTTGAGAGAATTCTTGTATAGATATTAACAGTGGATAAAATATTGGATTAGGCATCAGAAAGACTTGGGTTCAAATTCTGCCTCTGTTACTTAATGGCTATGTTACTTAAGCTTTTTCAGCCTTAATTTCCTCATTTGTAAAGTGGCACCATCCATCTCCATAATACTCATGGATGTTGTGAGGTTCAAAAGACATATTTTATGAGAAGCACTTTGCAAATGTAAGGCACTGTATAAATGCCATCTTTTGTCTTTATTCTCTCTACCACCTTGCAATGTGGGTAGCACACTTATCCCCATTTTATGGATAAGGAAATTGAAGAGATGACTGGGAAGGGACAGGAAAGACTAGTTTTAGGCAAGATAAGCCAAAAAGTCATTTAGGAAGGAGTACTTTTTTCATCTCTTGAAGCACAGAGAGATTGAGTAATTTACTGAAGATCTCACAAGTAGTAATTAATAAAGCTGGGGCTTGACTTGGGTCTTCTGACTCAAAGATTTGCTCATTCCAGTATTACCATGCTGCTTCTCTCTGATCATTTCACCTGAGTACTCATTGGCTCCCTAATACCTCCAGGATCAGATAAAGAATTCTCTGCTTGGAAATTAAGAGTCTTTCTAGTCTGACCCCCTTCCAGTCTTCCCAGTTTTCTTATACTTTATTTCTTATCTTACACATTCTACTACCCAGTCACCTGGTCAGTTTAAGGAATTGAATGTTCTCTTATATCTCTTCTCCCTCTCTTAGCAAAACTTGAAAGAGCTATGTACACTCCGTGTTTTTACTTTCCTTCCTTTCATTTTCTTCTTAACTCCTTTTATCATATTTCTAACATCATCACTAAACCAAAATTACTGTTTCCAGTCTTTTAATCACCAGACTTAAATGAACCTTTCTAAAATGTTATCCTCTCTGACCTCTCTTCTTTTTTTTTTGTATTGAGGCAAAAATTTTATTTTATTAAATTTTATTTTAGTTTACATCATTCATTTCCATGAGATTTTGAGTTATAGATTTTCTCCCCACCTTTCCCCTACCCACTGCCCCAAAACAGCCATCCCAGTGTATCCCCCCTCCCCCAATCTTTGTCTCCTATGTCTTCCCCCCTCACCCCTCTGACTTTTTGGTAGGGCAGGATGGATCTCCCAAGCACAGTACCTGTGTATCTCAAGTTCCAGTTGGATG
>JAQQSU010014869.1:0-11309 GCA_028627135.1 Pseudochirops cupreus | reverse complement strand
TTTGCCAACTATTTTTCAGCCACTGTGTTACATTAAGTGCTGGGAATGTAAATGCAAGGAATAAAGCAATCCCTATAGGCAAGAAAGTTATGTTCTTATGGGGGGACCACAAGTATATATTTAAACAGGTTGTTGTTACTGCTCACTTATTTTAGTCCTATACAAAGCTTTAAGCTTTGTGATACCACATGGGGTTTGCTTGGTAAGGGTGTTGGAGTGGATTTCCATTTCCTCCTCTAGCTCGTTTTACAGACAAGGAAACTGAGGCAAGCAGGGTTAAGTGACTTGCCTAGGATCACACAGCTATAAGTGTCTGAGACCAAAATGGAACTCAGGTTTTCCTGAATCCAGGCACAGCACTCTATCCATTGTGCCACTGAGCTGCCTAAGGAAAATATAACAAGCAAACACAAAGTGGTTATGAGCCCCATGACATTTAATAAATCAATACAAAGAAGAAATTACATAGATAGATAGATGGACGGACAGACAGACAGACAGATAGAAAGATAGATAGATGTGTATATGTATATATAATACAGTATATATAATACATATGTATGTGTGTATGAAGAGAGACAGAGAGAGAGAGAGAGAATTAAGGTCAAAGTAGTTTGAGAGGGATGGCATTATGTTAGATACTGTGTTGATTTGTAGTATTTAGCTGTTTTTCTTTGTTACAAGGGAGTATTCTACGGGGCAAAGGATTGTTGGTAAATGACAGTGATAGTAGATGATCAAAAATTCGATAACATTTAAAATAAAAGAAAGACTGCAAATTAACTTTCCATTTCCTCCCTTTCCCCTCCTCTCATTATTTTAAATGACTATTTAGAAAGAAATTTATTAAGAGTTAAACATACCCAAGAATGGAACTTAACCTTGTTTACACACGGGGTGTAAATATATAACAAACTGCTATTAAAGACAGTGACTGACTGGTTGAAAACTCATTATGACTATGTGTTTTCTTTATAAAATAATTTCTGATAGAAAAATGGCTTGTGTAGCCCAGGCACTGTGTAAACCTTATTCTTGCTATCAGAACTGTGTAGCTCACCCAACCTCACACACACTGACCAATCTGCACAGAGAGGGGTCACACACATTCTCCTGTAATGCAATCAAACTTCTCTTGGGGTTTTGGCAGAAACCACGGTGTAGGGAGATATATTCTATTTGCTACTGTTAACTCCTGAGTCCCTACAATTGTGTTTCCCATTTACATAAAATTAGTCACCATTGTTTATTAACTCTTAAACATAAAACAGTTAACAAACAATAAGGCAGAAGAAAGAACAACCATGCCATGTTATTTATATTCTGGAAGGCAAAAGTAGAAATTAGATTAAAGATTTACTTATTTACCCTCTAATATTACTCTTGCTTATCTAAGGATTGGACTGATATCTTCTGAAGTTGCTTTGAATTTCATTATTCTTTAATGTGTTTTCATTATGGAAGTGAAGAAGGGATAAATTGTCAGGATAATACCCCTTCTTCCCTCTCTCTCCTCATCTTTTAATCTTCTCTTGGAAAATAGGATAGCTCCTGAAAAATAATTTTAGTTAATTGGTATTATTTTTAAAAAAAAATCTAGTGGGATAGGCGATAAACAACATGGTTAATCTGAAAAATCTTAAAACCTGGTTTGTAAAAATTCCTCAAGGACTCACTTCTGTTTAGCCAACTATAAAACAGAAATAACAAAATTTCACATGCATATGACATGTTTCCTCATATATTAAAACTCTTTTTTTTCATATATCTTATTTTTTCTCAACATCACTAGGAAATAGGAAAAATGAAAGTGTAAAAATTATTCTGGACACTGATGTTTGATTTCACTATTGACCAATGTTAGCTTGCACCCAAAAAAAAACAGAAGGGAGTATAAGAGACAAATGCCTAGACAGGAATATTTTACAAGATGGCACTTGGAATGAGTCAAATGACTGACAGTTTAATGAGGAGTAAGTTGAAAAATTTGAATCACAGCTACTGCATATTTAATATCACCTCAGTTCAACAGATCATGTTGCAAATGGTAAAGGGCATCAAGATGATACATTGATGCACAAACAAAACAAACACAACCAAGATTATAAGGAAAGCAGAAATACAGGAAACAATTTTTACAGCAAGTGTTTGTGATAAAGGCTTCATTTCTCAGATATATAGAGAACTGAGTCAAATTTAGAAGAATACAAGTCATTCCCTAATTGATAAATGGTCAAAGGATATGAATGGGATTACAATGATCCAAGACAATTCTAAAAGACTCATAATGGAGAATCCTATTGAAGCATACCATTTTCACTTTTATTTTTGTTGGCTTTCCCCTTTTTTCTGGTTCTTCCTTCACAATATCACCAATGTGTAAATAAAATAAGATAATACATTGAGCATTGATTGCTTGAAGGAAGTGGTGACATTCAGCTGGAAGCAAATATTTGGGAAGAGGTTGAGGAATGGAGTAGGCATTATAACTATCTCCGAATATTTGACAGATGTGATGTGGAAGAGAGATTATTCTTTTTGGAACTAGAAGGTAGAATTCACATCAATGACTTGTTGTGAATAATAAATTGATTGATTTTTTTAATGTCCTAAAAATTAGAACCATCTAAACATGGAATGTGCTCATTTATTTTCCATATGAAGATTATTCTCATTTCTAGTTACCAAGTTTTGATATGTCTCCTGACCTCTAGTTTTACATTTCCAGGTGAAACATCTTAAACTGAGTGTACTATAAGCATCTCACACTCAATATATTCAAAACAGAATTCTCTTATCTTTCCATTTGAACCAGGGGTGGGGATGTTATGGCCTTGAGGCCACATGTGGCCCTCTAGATCCTCAAGTGCAATCCTTTGAATCCAAACTTCATAGAACAAATCCCCTTAATAAACAATTTGTTCTGTAAAATGAACTCAGTCAAAAGGACATACCCAAGGACTTAGAAGACCACATGTGACCTCCAGACTGCAGGTTCTCCATCCTTGTCCTAATCTACCCAATTCTCATTACTATAGAGGGCATCATCATCCTCTCAGTCCCCCAGTCGTAAACCTTATAACATTCTTGGCTCTTCTCTGCTCTTCAATCTGTGGTGGAATCTTGTCCTCCCCTTTCATATATGTCCCCTTCTCTGTATACATACCATCATTGTACATGTCATAATGACCTCTCACAGTAATGGTAATGGAATTTGGAGATGCCCCTGTATTGGCTTGGTTTTTGGGTTGAGTGTTAAAACCCAGAGCTTGTGAATCCCACTTGTGGGATGGACTTGTTGACGTGAAGAGAGGGGGCTGAACTGGGAGGAGCCATGAATTGGGAGAGAGGCCCAAGGCTAGAGAAGGCCAGGACTTTGGGGTATCCAATATCATGGAGCCTGAGTTGCTGAGAGAAAGACTGTTAAGAGCCCATTGGAACTGCCCAGGACTTTTGAGAACTGCCACCCGGAACTGCCAAGAACTGAGGAGGCATGGCTGTGATGACGGTATTTTGTCTGTCTGTTTTGATGTTGTTTTGCCAGATTCACCTGATGGTGAAGGACAGTGCTGCTGTTGTAGAGGTCCTGGAACTTTGCTGTTGGTTCAGAAGCCCTGAAGGAGGATTTTCTTGTGGTATGTTTACAGAAATCCCGGAAGAGGGCCTTGCTGATGTTTTCAGGGGTTCTGGGACTGTTCTACAGGTAGAGAGTGACTTGATGAGGACACTGGCAATGGCTTTGTTGAGCCTTGTTTCCCCAGGGAAACAGGAACTGAGATTGCTGAGGGCTTACCTAGAGTGAAGATGAAAGAAGGCCCTTTCCTTGGGTATTCAATGCTGAGGTGATATCTTAACTTTGTTGTAACTTAAGAGTGGATGGCCTTTTGTGCTCTCCTGCCCCTTTTGAGATTCACGGGTGGGAACCCTTTGAGTTTTCTTTATGCTCTGTGATTGACCAAACGAATGCACTTTGTTTAAGATTGGAGACTAATCTTCATTTGAGAAGAGACTTTGACTGACTAAATTAATGTACTGTTTAGGGGTGAAGTAGTACCTGGATTGAATTGAGAACTTGCTTGCTAAAGTAACAAGTTACACTGTATTTTGACTTTCTCTGTTCTGTGAATGTTTGCTGAATAAAGGGGTTTGCTGTGCTGGTAATCCAAACCTTGGAAGTTGCCTTTGCTTGGCATTACACTCACATGGACTATTGCAATAGCAATCTAATTGTTACTTCTGACTCAATTCTTTCCCCAATGAAATCAAATGACTCCCTATTACGTCCATGAACAAATAGAAATTTTTATGGTTAGCATTTAAAGCCCTTCACAACCTGTTCCCTTCCTCTTTATCCAAGTTTTTGTTTTAATTGCATTTAACTCTCCTCAAAATAACCTAAGAATCCAGCAACACTAGCCTGCTTACTATTGATCACATATGACATTCCATCTCCCAGGTCTGTGCCTTCCTTTCCCCCTTATTGAGATTACCTTCCATTTCTACTACATGTACATACATTTGTGTATATATACACATATATGAATTTACATATATACACATTTATGTGTTTGTGTGTATATATGCAATATTGTCTCCTCCTTTAGAATGCGAACTCCTTGAGGATCTCTCTGAGAGACCATGATTTTTCTTTCATTTTATCTTCAGGATATATCACAGAGCCTGGCACATGACACAGGCTTAAAAAATAGATGCCATTCATGTATGAAAAAGATAACACTTCAAAATAAAACAAATTATGAGTATAGTTTGGCTACCTGTAGGTCTGAATTTTCCACATCAAGAATATCACTAGCTATTTTTTTGTCTAGAAATGCTAGGCTGGGTCAGTCATGAAATGAAAGAATGTGGCACCCCTTCCTTGCCATGGACAATAACCTTACTTCTTTCCATTTTGATTGTACACACATTAAAGTAAAGGAAGAAAAGTATAGAATAATTAAATGTGAAATTACCTGGCCAATGTGAAACTTACAGTATTACAGAATAGTTCAACTGGAAGAGATTCTAGCAATTACCTAGTGGATCTCCTTTTTTTTATGGATGAAAAAAACAAGGCCCAGGAATACTATTGTGCTATAAGAAATGATGAACAGGTGGACTTCAGAAAAACCTGGAAAGATTTATATGAACTGATGCTGAGTGAAGTGAGCAGAACCAGGAGAACATTGAATGCAGTAACAGCCCCAGTGTGAGATGACTAGTTTTGGTAGACTTAGCCCTTCTCAGCAATGCAAGGACCTAAGACAATTCCAAAGGACTTACAATGGGAAATGCCATCTACGTCCAGAGAAAGAAATCTGGAGTCCGAACACAGAGCAAGGGAGACTCTTTTTGTTTTTGTTTGTTTTGTTTTGTTTGTCTTTTCCACGGTTTCTTCCATTTGCTAATTCTTCTATACAACATGATTAATGTGAAAATAGGAATGTTTAAGAGGAATGTATATGTAGAGCCTATACCAAATTGCATGCTGTCTTGGGGAAAGAGGACAGAAGAGAGGAGGAAAAAAATTAAAACTTATGGAAGTGAATGTTGAAAACTAAAAATAAAATAATTTTAAAAAGAAAAAAGAAAACTACCTCACCAACCGAAAACAAGCTTAAAAAGAACAACAACAGCAACCTGAGTTCCAGAGAGATTAACTGTCTCAAGGTCACATAGTAACTGGCAGAACTGTTCTCTACATCCATTTATTTTGTGTTCATGTTGGGTATCTTTTGGCATATATCACACTAATGCTAGAATTCAATTCAATTTTACTAACGTATTAATGACCTACCTTGTCTAAATGAAAATTAAAACAGTTTAAAAATAAAGTAAATGAAAAACCTGCAACAGTCCTTTTCCTCAAGGAGCTTAGTTTTCATTCTACCAAGAGATACAATGTATAGAGAGAAATGAATGCAAAGTAATTCCATGAGGCAAAAAAACCCACTTAATAGCTGTGGGGGGTCTAAACTAAGCAATTTCATAGCAGGTCATGATATTATAGATTTTCGCAACAACAACAAAATAAGTCTTACATTCCAATTGGGACAACAAAGGGATACTTTTGAAAAAAAACAACCTCTCATTACATACCTTTTTCCCTGAATCCTAATTTCCACAAAATATTTATCTCATATTTTGTCATTAAGTCCTTGGTTCCTTCAAAGTTATTTGGACTAAAGTAATTTCCACTTGTGTTGACACTTTGTTAGGAGTCTAGCTCCTTCAAAGTCTTGAAGGAGACTTTTGCAAGCACATTCTAATCGCAGAGTTGGTCATGTAACCCCAAGGGGTGATTTAGTTTTCAGATCTAGAGTGATAGCATCTGGTCCCTCTTCTGAATTGTTTGGGCAATCCCAAAGCCCTTGTTTCTGAAGTCCAGTTCACTGCATATCTGTTCTGGCAGGGATCTAGAGTAAAATCTCACTCCGGCATCTAGTTCCTACCCCACTGTATCTAGTAAACTGTTGCCCACACATCCGTGAAGCAAAGGACTTCCAGAATTGTAACATGAATAAGACCACTAATGTGTTCTGATGTGAATGCCACCATGAAGGAGCTGTTCCTATGGCAGGTCCCTCTTGTTAATCAGCTGGTGTTTTAAAAATGGTAACTTTTTTGGGGGGAGGAAAGGGTTGGGAGGTGGATTGAATACAAAGAAGAATTTAGAAAACTTGATTATAAAATAATATGTGGGAGACTTTGCTTTATAATATCAGTTCTCTATAGCTAAGATATATATATATATATATTTATATTCTCTATATCTAAGATGCCAATATCTTTTAACATATAATTTATTTACAGAAATATGTAAAAAAAATCTATTAATTCATCAGTACGAGGAATCCACCTCCCCCAAATGTAAGCACTTCATCCACTGAGGCACATTAAACAGCTATCTATGACCATGTAAATAAATCCTAGGGAGCTACCTGAGTCACAAAAATAACGTGCTCAGAGTCACACAGTTATTAAGCAACAGAAGCAATATTTGAACCTAAACCTTCCTGATTCTAAATCTAACAGACTACAGTCTACTTAAACAGCAATAAAAATCACAAAACTCTGATATTAAGTATCTTTTGCTCTACTTGTATTACAAAAAAATACAGATTTAAAAATTCATGGAAGAGGTTTTAAATTTTATTTATGGTCTGGACCCCTTTAATAGCCAGTAAAGGCTATGCAGCAATCTAAAAGTAATAATATTTTTGCAAAAAATAAAATAAAATTCAAAGAAACACAGTGATATTAAAGTATAGTTATCAAATAAAATTGAGAATGTTCACAGACCTCGCATTAAGAAGAGTTGAGGCCCTGATATAGAGGGCATGAGAAAGGGATAATTGAAATATAACAGTAAAAAAATTTACAGGAATTGAGGTCAGAAAGAACTGGATTGGAATGTTAGCTGTATTTTTTACTGGCTGTGTGACCTTGAGCAAGTTACTTGACCTCTCTGAGTCTCAATTTCCAAATGAGATTGGGGTAGGTGACTTCTGACATCCTTTTCAGTTTTGAAATTATGATTCTGTGCTCAGGATGGAAGTATTTGTCACTATCTGTAGATAAAGTAAAGATTTCAAGATTTTTAGATATTCAGGGACCATCAGATCTACTCACCTAGATTTACATACTGTTTTAATGATTACATTTTATCAAATGAAATGATTCCATGATAGGGATAAATTCTGTGTATTTTCACATTCATTCAAAAAATAATGACTGAGAAAGGGAAGCAACTTCAAGTTTGTTGGTACCTGTGACTCAAGCTAATTAGTCATAGGGTTTAAAGAAGGCCAAAATTTCCTTTACTATATATCATAGTGAGTATATAGGAAGTCCTAGAAATCACATATATTTTTAGTACTTTGTACAGAATGAAAACTTCATTTAATTCTAGATCAGCGGTTCTCAACCTGTGGGTCGCGACCCTTTGGGGGGTCAAACAGGGTCGCCTAAGACCATCGGAAAACACATATTTCTGATAGTCTTAGGAACCAAAAGACCACTCCTCTATCTGTCTCCAGGTGGGTCCGCCCACATGCAGATATGCCCACATATGAGTATTAAAGGGTCACAGCATTAGGAAGGTTGAGAACCACTGGTCTAGATTTTAGGTTCAGAAGTTTTGCATAAACAAAACTTTCTTTTCCAACTATTCTTCATATAGAGAAGACATCTTCTCTCACTTTAAAAGGAAGTCAAAAAAATCTGGAAAATTTCAAATATTGTCTAAAATCTATTGGGAATAGTCATAAATATAAAACTGGAAGACAATTTAGAAAATAGCTAATAAAACTCCTTGGTATTGTTTTGTTTTGTTTTTATATATTTATATATATATGGATATATATAATTTATATTATATAATTTATGTATACATATATGTATGTGTATGTATATATGTATGTATGTATGTATAGGTATATATGTATATATGTATATGCATATATGTATGTATGTGTATGTATATGTTTGAGAAAATAGAATCCCAGAGAGGTTAAATGATTTGTTCAAAGAAAAACAGATCATGGGTGGCTAGGATTGGAATCTAGATACTCTGCCTCTGTAATTTTTAAACTATAGTATGAATTGTGTCTCACTTACCAAATTGTCTCACTAAGGCAATTGTTCATTCATTCATCTATGCAAAATATAGGGGCAATGTGCAAAATAGATTGATAGTAGAATTGGAGTTTGGGATACCTGAATACAAATACTTCTTCAGTTAGTTGCTAGCTCTGTGATGCAGGGCAAATATGACTTCATTTTTGTCCAGCCTCAGTTTCCTCATCACAAAATCGGGGAAGATAGAACTTAGCTCAAAGGGATATTTTGAGGATTTAATAAGATATTATTTATAAACCATTCTCCCTTCCAACATGGCTTAAGCCAGAATAAATAGCAGAACACAAAGAATGAGAGATGAGAAGACTCAGCAAGCTAGGCTGCTTGGAAGTGGTTTTATTTTTCTCCTTTAAAATATGAGGTGCTTGAGCCTCAGTTTGACTTAGATGGATCCCAAGAGAGATCATAATGGGGAACATTTAACAGAATGGCAATGGTAAAATAGCCCAGAGCATCTTCCCTTACAATCTGATTCTCAGAACTGAGGCTGCTGCTTTCTCAAGATACTTATTGACCATATTGAGAGCCTTCCAAGCATGAACAGATTTGAAAATAACAATAAGAAATGTGAAAGCCACACCATCTATCAATATCTGACTTCTATACTATAAACCATTCTCTGATATCTGACAGTTATTTATGATTCCCAAATGTAACCCTGTTGTTGATTTAGTTTTTGATTTATAATTTGAAATAACGTTCCCAGAAGAATATTAAATATTATGTTTGACACATCAATATGAACTTAGGCAGTCATCTGTAACTAGTGCATACCCATATAAAATATTATATGTTTCTCTCTTCACTTGAAATATTTCTCATACAGCATGTTAAATATATCATTAACACGCACTCTCCTGTTGCATTATGAAAGATGAATTTTATTTACCATTCAAAAACACTTTTTCATAAAGACAAAGAGCATGACTTAGAGAATGTAAGGGTTAGAAGGGAACTTGGAGGTCATCTAGGCCAATCCCCTCATTTTTATAGTAGAAGGAAATGAAGCCCAGAGAGAAGAAAAAGATTGTCCAATACTATTTAATCACTCAGATACATGACATTTCTATTTTATGGTGAATAATCACATATCTTCAATTTGACTTACTGAAATTCAGATTTAGAGATTTAAAGTTTTTTTTCCCCCTCATCTAAGACTCATCTCTCTCAAATTCTCAGAAAAACAGGTCCTTTAGTGAGTGACAATTAGATTAGCAGTTCCTTCAAAATACTTGGCTTTCCCTGAAGTCAGGAAGACCTGAGTTTGAATCTCTTTAGACATTCACTTGCTATATGACCCAATTTACTTCATCTCTCAGAGTGTCAGTTTCCTTAAAAATAAGATGAGAATGGTAGTACTTGTAGAACCCATATAAATATAGCTTGGTGGCTACCTAGGCTCCGCTACAGATAAAACATTGAACCTTCAGTTTAAATCCAGTCTCAGACATTGACTGGCTATGTGACCCTATGTGGTATTACTTGAACAAGTAGACAGGTTAGCCTTGGTAAGCAGGAATAATTATCATCTTTATTAGTAGTATTATTATCACAATACTACTATTCTCTTATTCAGGTAGTGGTTGAGGTACAAACTCATTAATCCAGATCAACAACTTCCTATCAGACACCCGCCATATAAGGATGGCCTTGCTGGTTGAACTTCTATAAATGAGATGGGGGGAGGGCATCCATATTATAGAAATGGGAATCCATTTGTCTTCTAGTAATTTACTTTTGCTTCTTGTTCTCAAAACTAACAACCATGAAAATGTGTCTATAGTGTGACACCTTATTGTCTCATTTCCTCCTCCTCCAGCTTATTCAATCTAATAAATCATAATTAGGGTTAGTGACACTTCTCAAAATTTCACATACCACTCCTACTAGAATTCTGTACATAATTGCAGTTAAAAACGTATGTTTCTATGTACCTCCTAAAACATTCTTCAGGGATGTGGGTAGGGGAAGAGTATGTATGTTTGTGTACTCCACAAAAATTTTATAAATTTATAAAAAAATTTAAAAATACACACACATAATATATGCACACATATACACATATATACAAATATTTGTATATCTGCAAAATACATATTTATATATGTACATATATACATAAAGGCATACTGCATTTTATTGTGTTTTGCTTCCTTGTACTTCACATATATTGCCTTTTTTAAAAACAAATTAAAGATTTGTGGAGTCTACTGGCACCATTTTTTCCAACAGCATCTGCTCATGTCATGTCTATGTATCACATTTTGGTCATTCTCACAATATTTCTTTTTTTAAAAAAATTAATTTATTTATTTTCTTGTTTACATCATTCATTTTCACAAAATTTTGAGTTATAAATTTTCTCCCCATCTTTCTCCCATGCAACACCCCAAAACAGCCATCCCACTGTATAACCCCTCCCTCAATCTGTTCTCTCCTATTTCCTCCCCCATCATCCCTCTGACTTTCTGGTAGGGCAACATTGATCTCCCTACCCCAGTGCCTGTATATCTTAATTTCCAGTTGCATGTACTTAATAATAATAATAATAATAATAATAGATATATACATACATATATTTAACATTTGATTATAGAACTTTAAATTCTAGATTCTTTCCCTTCCTCCCTCGCCACCCACCCCCACTGGATAGATAAGCTATTCAATAC
>JAQQSU010014868.1:0-11309 GCA_028627135.1 Pseudochirops cupreus | reverse complement strand
ATTCCTTCAGAATTAAAGTGGAGCAAATGGAAGCAAATGACTTTATGAGAAATCAAGATACTATTAAACAGATCCAAACAAACGAAAAAATCGAAGGCAATGTGAAATATCTCACTGCAAAAACCACTGACCTGGAAAACAGATCCAGGAGAGACAATTTTAAAATGATTGGACTACCTGAAAGCCATGATCAAAAAAAGAATCTAGAAAGCATCCTCCCAGAAATTCTCAAGGAAAATTGCCCTGATATTTTAGAACCAGAGGGCAAAATAGAACTTCAAAGAATTCACCGATCACCTCTTGAAAAAGATCCCCGAAAGAAAACTCCTAGGAATGTTATAGCCAGGTTTCGGAGTCCCCAGATCAAGGAGAAAATATTACAAGCTGCCAAAAAGAAACAATTTTAAAACTGTGGAAACACAATCAGGATAACCCAGGATTTAGTACCTCCTACATTAAGCGACTGAAGGTCCTGGAATATGATATTCTGGAGATCAAAGGAGCTAGGATTACCAAGAATCACCTACTCAGCAAAACTGAGTATAATATTTCAGGGGAAAATATGGTCATTCAATGAGGTGGAGGACTTTCAAGCACTCTTGATGAAAAAACCAGAGCTGAATAAAATGTTTGACATTCCAATACAAGAAGCATGAGAAGGTAAACAGGAAAAAAAATCATAAGGAACTTATCAAAGTTGAACTATTTACATGGCAACTTGAAAAAAATATAATTGTAACTTATGAAACTTTTCTCAAGATGAGGATAGGTGAAGGGAATATAAATGTGTGTGTGTATATGTATACATATGCATATGTCTATATAGGAGGGTATATATGCATATGAATACATATATGAGTGTGTGTATATATGTGTACAGGTATACAAAGACAGAGGGCACAGGATCAATTGAATAGGACGTCATATTTTAAAAGGTGAAATTGAGAAGTGGGAGAGGAATAGAATAAGAGGAGACAGGGAGAGACAGAATGGGGTTAATTATCTCATATAGAAGAAGTAAGGAATAACTGTTACAATGGAGGGGAAGAACAGGAAGGCAAAAGGGAATGGGTTAACCTTAATCCCATTGAATTTGGCTTACGAAAGGAATGACATAAACTCTAAATTGGGTATTTTGCCCTACAGGAGAGTAGGGGAAAATGAGATGATGGAGGAGAGGGCAGGTTGGGGGGGAGGGTTGTTAGAAGCACACACTTTTGTAAAGGGACAGGGACAAAGTAGAGAAGAGAACAAGTGGGGAGGTGGGATAGGATGGAGGGCAATATAATCTATCTTTCAAATTATGTCCATTGTGGAGATATTGTGCGTAACTACACATATACGGCCTGTATTGAATTGCTTGTCTTTCCAGTGAGGCTGGGTGATGAGGGAGGAAGGGAAAGAATCTAAAATTTAAAGTTTTAAAATCAAATGTTTAAAATATATATATGTATTGATGATGATGATGATGATGATGATGATGATGATGACAGACATGCAACTGGGAAATAAAATATGCAGGGACTGGGGTAGGGAGATGCATCTTGCCCTACTGCAAAGTCAGAGGGGTCATGGGGGAGGGTATAGGAGACAGCAGATTGGGGGAGGGGGTATACAGTGGGATTGCTATTTTGTGGTGGTGGGTAGGGGAAAGACAGGGAGAAAATCTGTGACTCAAAATCTTGTGGAAATGAATGATGCAAACTAAAAATAAACAAAAGCTAATTATTTAATAATGAAAAGAAAAAAAAGAAAGAAGAGAAAGAAAACATATATAATTCTGGAAGTAGACAGATTGTAGAAGAAAGTACCACTCTACTGAGCCCAGCAAAAGGACGGTTTTATCTCAATAGCAATAAAATAGTCACTTACAATTTATTTTGTACACATACATGTATGTGTGTGTATATATATGTATGAAGACTTAAGAAAATTCAATTTTCTGACAAGCACAGAACTGACAGAAGACTACAACATCCAAAACTGATAAAAAGATGGATGTAGAAGTTAAATTCCTTTAGAGGAGGAATTTTTTTCATTTTTGTCTTTGTGCCCCCAGTTCCTACAACAGTTCCTGGCACACAGAACCCTTAATAAATTATTGTTTTTTGGTTGACCGCTTGGTTGCCATATGCAACGCAATAATGACTCTACAAAAGATACCAATCCTAATGAAATGGAGCATAAGATAAAAGGGAGCATTTGGAAGTGACCCTAAATGTTCCCTCTTAACTGTGTAAATACCTATATACCACTTTAAATGGCTCTTACATAGTGACTGTGTTTTTCACCCAAACTAACCTAGAAACCTGCCCTAAGATCCTTACCCAGCATCCTACATGATTTCAATGGCCCCCTGCAGGTTAGAGAAGAACAAAAAGGGAAAGTTTCTTTAATAAGGTCAGGTAGTATGTGTGGTACACAAAAGCAAGTTTATCTTCGTATTCACAGAATATACTGTCCTTCCAATCTCAGTAGCATAAACAGGGGCCAGTTTCTTTTCCTCATAATCTATCTACTAGCATTTTTAGTAGGATGAAAGATTGTGTTTTCTGAAGAGAGAAACTCTTGTCTATAATTCCCTGAGAACTCCTATAAATAGGATCTTCCCTTCCATCTTGTAAACTGAAATAGTTAGGATGACACTAGAAAAATTTCAAAGCAGGCAAAGTTATTCTTTAAGTATTTTTATGAATTCCTTTTCTACGATGTTGTCATACTTCCTGATATTTAGAAATACCTCTATTTAAAAAGAGACAACAGACCTGTCACCTCAAATGGGTAGAAACTTCAAAATTACTAGCATTCTTCCCCTCCCCAGCAATGCTACTGAAATCAGCTGTGTGAGAGTCTCATTTGGATCCATTCTAAGGTATGACTGCAAGCAGTACATACATTTTAAAAGAGAGATGAACAATCATCTAATTCATGGAATTTCAGAGTAGGTAAAAAAATAAAAAAGCAAAAAAGGGGGAGATCTACATTAAGACAATGAACTTTTTCCAGCACCTTCCACTAGGCCACTTAGCAATGCTCTCCATCCCCCATGGGATGAAGACACAGGGCTCTCAGCAAAGTTTCTTCCTCTTTCCCTTCCCCTCCCTGGTTCAACAAACTCAGAAATGCTCTCCAAAACTCAGGTACTACCAGGTTCTTTTATTCTCTTGAGGCTCAGACTGTCACAAAGGGGCCTTAACTTTAAATTGCTGATTCCCCTAGGCAACTGTCTGGAATAAAGTCTGAAACCTTGGCAAAGCCATTATTTCTGTAAACCCTATTATGGGTGACCATGTCTTAACTAGGAATTTGGCCTCTTGCAAGATGGAACTGGACTGAAGAAAGGCTATTAACTTAGCTGATACCACTCTAAGCAACTAACTGAATCCTGTCTCTTTCTGTATGTGTGTGTGTCTGTGTGTGTGTGTGTGTGTGTGTGTGTGTCTGTGTGTGTGTGTGTGTGTGTGTGTGTAAGTCTTCCCCGATCTTTCAACATCATAGTTTAAACATTCTAATTATTATTAGGATCATTGCTTATGATTTAAAAATAAAAAAAGATTTCGTATGATAAGAATTAAAATGTACAGGTTATTTTAGAAGGCAACAAGTACTTTCTAAAATCTGTAAATCTCCCAGGAGCAGCACATTACTCCTGAGTCATTGGGAAACTACTTCTTTTTATAAACCTGCCCTCACAAATGTAACCAAAAGAGCAAAAAATAAACAACAGTCAACCTAAATTACAAGTATCAAATTCGATTCAATGGTTCACTCTGGGGGGAAAATGTAGAATACAGCTAACACACTCTCACAGCATTTGTTATACTTTTCTTTTTTTTAACATCGTATGCTACTCACAAACACATTTCATGAATGTTGGTAGTGCTGAATTGCTCTGAGGTACTAGTAGTGGATCAGAAATAATCTCTTTCATACTAATTAAAAGTAAAAAAAATTATAAAAAAGATATTTTACAAATGCACTAAAAGTGTCAAACTGCATTAATGAGGGAATTTCCTCATCTTGAAGTTCCCATTGTCAATTAAATTGTAGGTCCAGTCCCTATCCCTAAAATTATTAAAAAGAGCAAAACACAGTAATTATTAAATGATGAGATGAACTGATTACTAACAAACATAAGAGAATTCTTGTCATGTCAGTATTTAACATTTTTGTTTAAATGGCTCCCAAAATTACAAATAGAGTATAAAAATAATAACATAGTTTATTTCCTGAGAAAGCCAATACCGTGTTCCTAAATCTGTCTTGCAAAAATAAAAAAGAACACAGAAATTTCACATTCAACTTAAAGATATTAAATTTATCAATATGTAAGCAATGTTCAATCAATCTTCGACACAGTTCACCAAGAAAGAGTACTGCATTAAATGGATAACTTTACAAATCTATTGATATCTCAACAGAAAGGACCATAACGTATTAATGCATTTGGGGAGGGCTAATCAGTACATTTGTAGATCAAAATACCTGATAGCAAACAACATACTTTGGGGTAATAAATTACAACATAAAGAAGTTAAAAGTGCCCGGCCTTGAATCTTGGTATATTGACACAGTTATCACAATTGTAATTGGAAAGCACAAGTGAGCCAAGTTTAATTTAGTCCTGAACAGGAAGTCACTATTATTATCTACATTGGGACTGGCCAGTGGCTACCTAATGTCTGGAGATTTCTCTTTTATAAAATGAGAAAGGATTTCAACATTCTAGCTCTTTTGCAGAATTAAGTATTGGAAATTAACCTATTTCCATACATGGTAAGACAACACTACAACATGCTACTGAAACATAGAAAAAATAAGTAATATAAAAATTAATGAATGAAAGTGCCTGGAAAAAAATGGTGGCAGCATGATACCGGAACAACTGTTATTTAGAAAACTGAAATGTAGGACTAGAAAAATACTTTAAGAATATATGAAAAAAGCTCCAAACAACACTGCATAACTGTGAACAGCTTTGAAACATCAACAGCAATTTGGAATACAAAAATAAAAAATGGGGTGGTTCTTCTTAGCAAACTATGTATCTGACAGAATCAAACAGTTACAGAATCTACAAATTAGCAATAGATCACAATTATGAAATAGTTGTTATATGGGCATAGGGTAAAAAGAACATATATTGATTAGCCTTTTCAGCCACACCAACAAACACAAGGTGATTGCAGTCACAGTCAATAACGTGACTGTGTAATACAAGGGTTTGAAACAGAAGGAAAAACTCTAGAAATATTATTATTAAGCTTAAAAAAAATACGACAGTAGGAAATGGAGGTTATATCCCAGTTTTGCAAAGGAGCTGAGATACTGGTAACACACACACAGATGAAAAGGTTTTTTTTCTAACTATAGGTTTCCTTTCTCAAGCTCTTACCAAAAAGTTTTTTTTTTATTTTTATTGATATGGCTTTTTTTAAAACTTAAAACCTTTACAAATTACCCCAATCTAAGGAGATCTCTTGTGACAAAGTAAGGTAAAGTCAAACTAATGATACAGTGATACCATCTAAAATTAATGCAATATTCTATATCTAACACACCACTCCAATCTCAATTTAAAGCCTCCCTCACAATTTTATAATAAACAGAAATCTATTTTGTTTCCCTTCTACAAATTGCTTGTAACAAACATGAATACTCAGGCAAAAGAAATTCCTCATTGATTGTATACATAAACATGTTTCATTCTCCACCCTAAATCAATCACTTAATTAGAATACTATACAAACTGGCTCAAGAGAAATTGAACATTTCAGTAATAGTAAAAATTATATGGTAAATAGATAATTGGGGGAAAAAATTCATTGCAACTTATTTCTCTATAAAAGGTCTCATATCAAAGGTACATAAAATTTCAAATACGTGAAAGTTCCCAAATAGATAAATGGTTAAAATATATAAACAGGCAATTTCTAAAAGAAGAAATCTAAGTGACCAAAATTATAAAATGCTCTCAAAACTACAAAAGAGAAAAATGCAAATCAAAGCAATTCTTAAGTTCCATTTCAATTCAAGATAACAAAACAGAAGAGTAATAAGTATCAGAAGGGCAGTGGGAAAACAGGTATACTGATGGTAGAGCTACGAACTAGTTCTGTTATTCTGGAAAGCAGTTTAAAACTGAAGCCACTAAACTGCACATATTGTTTGGCCTAGGTATAACATTACTATGCCTACAGCCCCAAGGAAATCAAAGAAAGAAAAAAAGGATCTTTTTGTATAAAATATCTACAGCATCCATACCAAAAATCTTCATATCTTTTCAGGGGAGCCAAAAATTGCAAACTAAGTGAGCAATGGTTAAACAGTCTATGTTACATGAACGGAAAATATTTGTGCCATAAGAAATTATGAAACGTACACTTTCAGAGTAAAGTGGGAAAACCTCTTTGAACTAATACAGGAGAAATTAAATAAAAATTGAACAATTTCTAAAATAACATCATAGAGGAAAACAACTTTGAAAGACGTTAGAACTGATCATTTCAGAGACAATATATGTGTATATATGGATAAGCATATATGTACACAATTATATAGATGTATGTTTATGTGTGTACATATATATACATATATACATATATGTATGTGTGTGTACATATATACACACACACACGTGTAGAATTTTCCTTTGATAAAGAGTTACTGTCTATGAACACAGACAGGCATTTATTAAAGTTTGCAAATGAAGCAACTTCTCCTTGTAGTGAAATGAGGAAAGATAGTATTTTTAACCACCTCTTTCTTTAAACAACTACCTAAGAGAAAGTTACTGTCAAGTGCACCCTGAGGTGACCGTCTTCAGACAATGAAATGAAAGAGTGGGGGAAAAAAACTACTACATGCTTTTATTTTAAGCAATGTGTCTATTATTTTCAGCATTTTAAAAAAAGATTTATTTTTTTAAACAATTTTATTTAAAGTTTTGAATTTCAAATTCCATTTCTCCCTCCCTTTCCTTCCTTCTCTTCCCTGACATAGTAAAAAATAAGATAGAAATTATACATGTAAAATTATGTAAAACATTTTCATATTAGTCATTCTATACAAGAAGACTCAAATAAAAGAGAAAAAATGTAAGAAAGTGAAAAATAGCATGCTTTACCCTGCATTCAATCAATATGAGTTCTTTCTCTAAAGGCAAATAGTATGCTTGAACATTAGTCCTTTAAGAAAGTCTTAGGTCACTGTATTGTTCAGAACAGCTAAGTAATTCACAATTTTTCACTGAACAATATTGCTGTGACTATGTAAAAAGTTCTCATCATTCTGTTAACTTCACTATGCATCAATTCATGTAAGTCTTCCCAGGTATTTATGAAATTATCCAGCTTTTCATTATTATAGCACAATAATATTCCATTACAATCATATACCACAGATTCTTTAGCCATTGCTTAGCTGATGTGCATCCCATTGATTTCCAATTCTTAGCTGCCATAAAAAGCTGCTATAAATATCTTTTGTACAAATAGTTCCTTTTCCCTTTTTAGGGGATGACTTTGGGATAGAGACTCAGCAGTGGTATTCCTGGATCAAAGGGAATGCACAAATTTTTTTGAATTTACTTTTGTTTATTTTTAGTTTACATCATTGATTTCGACAAGATTTTGAGTTACAAATTTTCTCCCCGTCTTTCCCCTACCCACCCCCGCAAAACAGCAATCCCACTGTATATCCCCTCCCCCAATCTGCTCTCTCCTATATCCTCACCCATCACCACTCTGACTTTCGGGTAGAGCAAGCTGGATATCCATATCCCAGTGCCTGAATATCTTATTTCCCAGTTGCAAGTAAATAATAATAATATTTTTTTAACATATGATTTTAGAACTTTAAATTCAAGATTCTTTCCCTTCCTCCCTCGTGTAGTTACGCAAAACATCGCCACAGTGGACATACTGTGTAACACTGACGATATTTCCCTCCTTTCTATCCCGTCCTCCACTGGTTTTATTCTCTACTTTGTCCCTGTCTCTTTACAGAAGTATACACTTCTAACAACCTTCCCTTGCAACCTGCCCTCCCCTCCATCATCCCACCTCTCATCCCCTTACCCCTACTCTGCCACAGGGCAAGATACCCAATTTAGAGTGTATGTCATTCCTTCCCTAAGCCAAATTCAATGAGAGTAAGGGGGACCCATACCCTTTTTCCCTTCCTGTTCTTCCTCTCCATTATAAAAGTTATGCCTTGCCTCTTCTATATGAAAAGATTGACCCCATTCTGTCTCTTCCTGTCTCCTCTCATTCTATTCCCGTACCACCTCTTAATTTCACCTTTTAAAATATCATCCCTTCCTATTCAATTGATTGTGTGCCCTCTGTCTATGTACACATAATATACACAAACTCCCATACGTATTCATATGCATATATACCCTCCTATAAAGATATATGTGAAAGTATACATAAATATAAATTTATATTCCCTTCACCTATCCTCATACTGAGAAAAGTTTCACAAGTTACAATTATCATTTTTCCATGTTGGCAAGTAAATAGTTCAACTTTGATTAAGTTCCTTATGGTTTCTTTTCCATGTTTAACTTTTCATGCTTCTTGCCCTTTGAATGTCAAATTTTCTATTCAGTTCTGGTTTTTTCCTGAAGAATGCTTGAAAGTCCTATACCTCATTCAATGAACCTATTTTCCCCTGAAACATTATACTCAGTTTTGCTGGGCAGGTGATTCTTGGTTTTAATCCCAGCTCCCTTGATCTCTGGAATATCATATTTCAGGCCCTTCGATCCCTTAATGTAGAAGCTGCCAGATCCTGGCTTATCCTAATTGTGTTTCCACAGCATTCAAAATGTTTCTTCTTGGCAGCTTGTAATATTTTCTCTTTGATTTGGGGACTCCGGAACCTGGCTATAACATTCCTGGGAATTTTCTTTTAGGGATCTTTTTCAAGAGGTGATCAGTGAATTCTTTCAAGTTCTATTTTGCCCTCTGGTTCTAAAATATCAGGGCAATTTTCCTTGAGAATTTCTTGAAGGATGCTTTCTAAGTTCTTTTTTTGATCATGGCTTTCAGGTAGTCCAATCATTTTAAAATTGTCTCTCCTGGATCTGTTTTCCAGGTCAGTGGTTTTTGCAGTGAGATACTTCACATTGCCTTCGATTTTTTCATTTGTTTGGGTCTGTTTAATAGTATCTTGATTTCTCATAAAGTCATTTGCCTCTATTTGCTCCACTTTAATTCTGAAGGAATTATTCTCATCAGAAAGCTTTTGAGAATCTTTTTCCATCTGGCAAATTTGACTTTTTAAGGCATTCTTCTCCTCCTTGGCTTTTTGGGCCTCTTTTGCCATTTGAGTTAATCTATTTTTCAAGGTGTTATTTTCTTCAATCAGGTTGTTGACTCTCATGTCATACTTTTCTTGCATCATTCTCAATTCTCTCCCCAGTTTTTTCTCCACTTCTCTTATTTGGTTTTTAAAATCCTTCCTAAGCTCCTATATGGCCTGTAAGCAGTCTACATTTTTCTTGGAAGCTTTTGGTGCAGGAGTTCTGACTGTGTTGTCTTCCTTCTGTTCCATGCTTTGATCCTTTTTGTCCCCAAAAAGAATCTAAAGTTGGATTGCTGAGCTTTCTTTACTTCCTTTGCCTGCTCATGTTGCCCGTCAGTTACTTACCTTCTGGGCTCAGGAGAACTCTGCCTTTAGAGGGGAGAGGCTGTCCCAAATTGCTGGGGTTTTCACAGCTGCCAGAACTATTAGGAGGCCGCAGTCTCTGCAGTCACCACCAGCTTTGGCTCACTGAAAACACACCTTAGGACCACCACCCAAGACCGCAATCCCGATCCAGGCAGCTCAAGGCAAGAGCACTTAGCCTCTGATTGATCACTGGGCCGCCCCTGCAATCTGCAGGCTGCGAACTCTGAAGCAGGCACGTGGAGGTGGCTACAGGGCTGCAGCTTAAGACTGCTTCTAGCTTTGGAGGTAGTCAGCTGGACCCTCCCCCCAAATTTAGCCGAGTTCCACTAACCTTTTCCCTTTGTCCTTGGCTCTTATGGGTTGGTAATTCTGGAAACCAACACAGCTGCCTGTGATCTGCTCTCCTCAAAGCTACAGCCAAGGCTTCTCCTGGACAGCCTGGGGCTAAAACCGCATGGGGCTGGGCTCTGCTCCCAGCGTGCTCTGATGAGCCCTTTCCATCTGTCTGCTTGGCTGCCTGCAGCGGGAGCTTTATTTTTCTGTCTTTTTATAAGCTCTGGAGCTATAAAATTTGTTTAGAGTCATATTTTATAGGTATTTGAGGTGGTTATGGTGGGAGCCATGGAGTACTCCTGCTTCTATGATGCCATCTTGACTCCCCAGAAAGCAAAATCGCGGAGTAGACCTGTAACAGCTGCTGTACATGTCCTATGAAAAGCACATGCAACTGTACAGCGCTCAACCGTGATAGCAACTCAACAGGGGTCTAAGGCACAAACAGCACACCCTCGTGAAGCACCTTGGGAAGGCCAAGAAAGAGGCAGCCCAATGGAAAAGCCTGAGGTAGTGAAGACACACCTTTGAGATGTGATCATCCTGCCTGAGATGGTGGGAAGTATGGTGGGCATCTATAATAGCAAGACTTTCAATCAGGCAGAAATAAAGCCCAAGGAGGGTGGAGCCAAGATGGCGGGGTTGAAGCAACAAGGTTCTGCAGCTCCCATATAGCCACCTCAAATACCCATAATATATGACTCTAAACAAATTTTAGGCTCCAAAAATCACAAAAATACAGAAAAACACATCTCCCGCTGAAGGCAGCTCAATAGGAAAGGCTCATCACAGAATGCTTGGAGCCAAAACCAGCCCAGCCAGGGTGGCCAGGACGAGCTGCAGCTGGAGCCTTGAGGAGAGTGGATCACTGGCAGTTTCCAGAATTATCAAGCCATAAGAAAAAAAAGGACGAAGTAAAAGGCCAGTGGAACTCAGCTAAATTTGGGGGGGAAAAGCGGTCCAGCCAAACTGCCTCCAGGGCAAGGAATCGGCATAAGCGGAGGCCCTGCAGCTGCCTCCACATGGCTGCTTCGGAGCTCCCAGCCTGCAGACTGCAGGGGGGCCAAGAGATCATTCAAAGGCTAAGTGCTCTTGGGTCAAGCAGCCTGTATCTAGATTGTGGTCTTGGGTGGTGGTCCTGGGGTATGTTTTCAATGAGCCAAAGTTGGTAGGGGCTGCAGTGGCCTCCTAATAACTCCGGCAGCTGTGAAAACCCCAGCGATATGGGACAGAGCTTTACCCTCTGGAAGCAGAGTTCCACAGAGCTAAAACATCAAGTAATTCACTGGCAACATGAG
>JAQQSU010014867.1:0-11309 GCA_028627135.1 Pseudochirops cupreus | reverse complement strand
GAACACTAATGCATTGTTGGTGGAGCTGTGAACTGATACAACTATTCTGGAGAGCAATCTGGAACTATGCCCAAAGGCTATAAATAATTGCATACCCTTTGACCCAGTAACACCACTTCTGGGGTTGTATCCCAAAGAGATCATAGAAGTGGGAGGAAGACCCATATGTACAAAAATATTTTTTGGAGCTCTCTTTGTGGTGGCAAAAAACTGGAAATTAAGGGGATGCCCATCAGTTGGAGAATGGATAAACAAGTTGTGGTATATGAATGTAATGGAATATTGTTGTGCTATAAGAAATGGGGAGGAGATGAAGTTCATATTTACCTGGAGAGGCTTATACAAACTGATGCTAAGTGAGAAGAGCAGAACCAGGAAAAATTTGTACACAATCACAGACACATCGTATGTATGATGACCAGCCTTGATAAACTGGACTCTTTGCAGCAATGCACAGTTATAAGACAACTCTAGAAGTCTCAGGATGGTTGGAGATGTCTACATTCAGAGAAAGATCTAGAAAGAACAGAGTTTAAATGGAGACTGGAGCAATCTACATGCTATAGTTCTTTTCCATGTTTGGATTTGTTTCTTTTTTTCTCATTGTTCACTCCATTGGTTACAACCCTTCTATACAACCAGACTAATGTCCAATGTGAAAGTATTTGCAGATTCTATACTTGATTGCATGCCGCCTTGGGGGTAGGGAGAGAAGGAGGGGAGAAAATTTGAAACTCAAGGGATTCTGGAACCGAATCTTGTAAACTAAAAGTAAATAAACAAATCAATTTTTAAAAAATTGTTTTTCATGGACTCCCATGGCCATAATTTGCTATTCTACTCTTATATTACTTATTTCAAAATACTTTCATTAACACATTTTAGGTTTACTGCTTCCTGATAAATGTCTACTCAGACATTTAAATCTCATGCACCACAGAAGAGTTGTTTTTATTCTAACTGTGAACAGCTGTGGGAAAAATTAATGCTTCTCTTCCCCCAAGCCCCCATTTAGCTATTCCAATTTTACTCTTGACAGTGGAGTAATTTTTGCTTAATCAATTTCTATAGTATAAAGTATTTGGATAACTTGTAAAAACTTTGCTATATAATGAAAAATGTGCATTTTACATCTTATTAAGATATAGACAGCATGGTGAAGGATAATTGGACTGAAATCTGGAAATCGAGGTCACTGTGTGACCCTGGAAAAGTCACTTGTCCTCTAGGTGTCTCATGTAATTCTGTAGGACTTTCCTAAGTCATAGTTCTGCTTTGGTGGAAGGGATTCCCACACAAGGGGTTCCTCAGTGATACATAAGCAAATAAGGAGAGTAAGGAATGATTTACCTGTCAGATCCATGGGGGAGGGAAGAATTTATGACAGAACAAGATAAAGAGAGCATTATGAAATATAAAATGGACAGTTTTGATTAAATTAAAAATATTTTGCATAAGCAAAACCAATGCAAGCAAGATTAACAAGGAAAGCAGAAATCTGGGAAGCAATTTTTATAGTAAGTATCAATAAAGCCCTCATTTCTCAAATATATAGAGAACTGAATCAAATTTATAAGAATACAAGTCATTCCCCAATTGATAAATGGTCAAAGGATATGAACAGTTTTCAGAAGAAGAAATGAAAGCTATCTACAGTCAAAACAAATAAGAAAAATGCAAATTAAAACAAGTATGAGGTACCACTTTACTCCTATCAGATTGGGTAATGTGCCAGAAAGTGAAAATGATAAATGTTGGAGAAGATGTAGGAAAATTGGGACACTAATGCACTTTTGGTGGAGTTGTGAACTGCTCCAACCATTCTAGAATGCAATCTATGCCCAAAGAGTAATGAAACTGCAGACCCATCACCCCTACAATACCACTAACTAGGTCTGTATTCCAAAGAGATCCAAAAAGAGGGAAAGAACTTATTTATATAGAAATATTTATCGTAGCTCTTTTTTTGTGGTGGCAAATAATTGGAAATTGAGGGGATGCCCATCAATTGGGGAATGGCTGAACAGGTGGTAAATTATTGTAATGCAATACTATTGTGCCTAAGAAATGACAAGCAAGTTGATTTCAGAAAAACCTGGAAAGACTTACATGAGGCGAATAGAAGTGAGTTGAACCAGGAGAACAATGTACACATGAACAATAGTATTGTATGATCAAGTGAATGACTTAGCTATTCCTAGCAATGCAATGATCCAAGACAGTTCCAAAGGACTCATGATAAAAAATGCTATGCACATCCAGGGAAAGAACTCATGTAATCTGAATGCAGATCAAAGCATGCTATTTTTACCTTTAACTTTTTTATATTCTTTTTTTTCTTTTGGTCTGTTTCTTTCACAACATGACTAAAATGGAAAAACTTTTTTAAAAAATTTTAAGTGAAATTTTAAAAATAAATATTAGAAATTAGTTTCCATGTAATTGGAAAAATAAAATACAATTTAAAAATATAAAAATTTAAAAGGGGATTCCTCATAATGGAAAAAAAAATTCATGTATTCCTCGTGTTAGGATTGCAAAAGCACAAATCACTTACTTGAAGATAATGTTCTGTTGTTTCAGTCAGGTGTGACTCTTTGTGACCCTATTGGGGTTTTTCTTGGCAGAGACATTGGAATAATTTGCCATTTTTCTTCTCCAACTCATTTACAGATAAGGAAACTAAGGTAAACAGGGTTAAATGATTTGGTGAGAGGTCGCACAGTTAAGTGTCTTGAGGGCTGATTTGAACTCAGGAAGATGAGTCTTCCTGACTTCAGGTCTAACACACCTACTTGCCCTCCTATGACATGAAGAAAATCTTAAGGATGTCTTTCATCTCCAGCAGTTCTCAGTTATTTATAGGCCAAACCAATTCAGCAGTAGCTATAGAAGTATCTCTAGTATCAATAATTTTGTTGATTAGAGTATTTCTTCCACCAATGCCTTAGTCTTTGAGAGTTGCTATTTGCCACCTGGTAGCCATCATGGTAATGGGAATAAGCTGGTCTTCAGACAGCTTGGATTGTTAATCACAAGGCTTGTAATCAAAGCCTTTCTGTCTTATGGAGGTTGTTCTCCCCTGGCCTAGATTTCAAAAGTCCAGGGTCATCTTTGTGCCATCATGAGTCTTCAAAATAACACTTTATAGTTATGGACAATAAAAGTTTAAAATGATTTAACTGCTCTGGTCTAGCAAAATAAATACCTATAGCTTTATTCCTTGACTGCTTAAGAAAATTTTCAAAACATATTAATAATGACTAACCTTTTGGGGCAATGAGGGGTGACAATCTCAGAGAGGTAGAGTGATTTGCCCATGGTCACACAGCTAGAATCATTCTAAAAAAGGATGGAATTCAAGTATGCCTTACTTGGGGTGGCTAGGTGGTGATCTTTGTGAATGTGTGACCTTGGGCAAGTCACTTAACTCTGCCTTAGTTCCTCATATGTAAAATGAGCGGGAAAAGGAAATGGCAAGCCATTCCAGTATCTTTACCAAAAAACCCAAATGGGGTCACGAAGAGTTGGACATAACTGAAACAACTGAACAACCAAATTCTCTCTGGTAGACTGTAACTTCACTAAAGACAGACTTCTCTTTGTAATCTCCAGTACCTACCACAGGGTTTTGCACGTGGTGCAAGGCATAATACACACTGGATTGGATTGGATTGGGTTGGGTTGCATTAGATTGAAACAGATGTTATCTCTAAAATGTGGTAGATAAATTTAATTTGTTAAATATGTGCCTAGCACCATAGGAGAATAAAAAATAAATATACAGCACAGGCTCTACTTGAAAGAATCTTCTATTCTTGTTGAGTAAAGTAGACATAATAAAATCATATCCTGTTATAAACTGGTAGGGACCACAGACATCTAGTCCAACCCCTTCATTTTTTATGATAGGAAACAGATCCCAAGAGATTAAGCAATTTGCCCAAGGCTACATAAAACGGTCAAAGATCAAGTGCCAGCATTTATGGTAGAGACAAATGTTCTGGGAGGTCAGAAAGGAAAAGGATCCATGAGAGCTGCTTAATAGGATATTTTGATACAAAACTCCAAACAGGAATAGCAGCTAAAACTCTCCAATCAAGTACTATGAAGGAGTAGGATTTCAGAAATCTTTTCAAAGGACTAGAAAGTTCACTTATTTTCTAGGACTATTCAAGAGCAGAGGTTCATAGCTGTATCTTTTAATGGTTAACAAGCCCCCCTCCCTCTTATTTTTTTAATCATTACAACACCCTCTGAAGTAGGTATTGTAAAATTTCTTTTCAGGCTTGGCCCGGAAGATGAGAATGTTCTCATCTCTTCTTTACAAAAGTAGGGGACTATGGGAGTGGAAAACTGTATATGCTGTCAGCCTTGGTTACTTTTTTTGAATTACTTTTTCCCTCTCCTATTTATTCTTTATTACAGATGTTGAGATATGCAAATTTAGAGACATCTCCACTCCACATGTTCATATGGACTATTTGTGCCCAACCTGTTGTAGAGCCTTCTGAGCTCCTGTTGGTCTGATCAGCCACAGTCCAACACACTCCAACATAGCTATGTCATTTTGGCCTTTCTTGAGAAAGAAGGGAAGCAACCAATTATAAATGTGAACATTACCTGAAGGGGAAGCAAAGATTTTGTTAGTCATTCACATTTTAGTGTAAATAAATTCTACGTTATTGCTTTTCTCCAAATGGTGAATAGAGAGAAAACTCCAATGGGATAGGAATAACAAAGAGCAAATGCTAAGGAAAAAGGAAAGGTAATATTGGAGCAATGGCATCTGGAATGGAGGTATGGACTCGGAAATAATCTCTACCAAAATGATCACAGAAGCCATGGGAGGTTCACAGCAGCAGATAAATCATCACTCTTAGGTCAACTAGTTCAAAATCTACCTAACTTTACAGTCATTTAACACATAATTTATCTACCTTGTTTACAGGGACATTGTGAGAGACTGCAAAATGCCATGCTTAAAATCAGATGTTCGTGGCATTTCCCTTAATTGGCTAGCCTACTATTTGCTTGTTTACTTTCAGAAAAGAAAGACACAAATAACTTTAGGGAATTAGATATGACTGGAGCCATAGCAGCACAGGATTTTTAGAGTTGAAAGACCATAAAGGCCACGTAGTCCATCTTAATTTTAGAGATGGAAAAAAAAGGGTCCCTCAAGAGGTGAAGTGGCCTGCACGGTATTTTAACAACAACTATCATTTATGTAGCGCTGTAAGTTTGCAAAGTGCTTTACAGAGATCTCATTTGATCCTTTCAACTCTGAGAGGTGGTCATTATTATCACTTTACAAAAGTAAAGATTAAGTTACTTGCCCAGGGTCACACAACTGGTAAATGTCTGAAGCCACATTTGAACACAGATCTTCCTGTCTGTATGTACAGTGTTTTATCCACTCTACAACCTAGCAGCCAAATAGGCAATAAAAGGCAGAGTTCAGATAACCTGACTCCAAAATTGAGTTTTCTTTCCACTAATCCAAGCTCCAGTCTTACATAATCGTCATGCTAGATGTCACAGTGCATAGAGAACTGGCCTTGAAGTTAGGAAAACCTGAGTTCAAATCCTTCCTCAGACACTGTGCGATCCAGGGCAAGTCACTTAACTACTGTCTGCCTCAGATTTTTCATCCATAAAATTGGGGTAGTAATTGCACCTCCCTCTCAAGGTGAGGTTCAAAAGATATAATATGTGTGAAATACTTTGTAAGCCATAAAAGTGCTATATAAACTCCTTTTCATATTATTATTTTATTAGTATGTTATAACCATATTTTAATTATAAATGTTATTATAATCATTCATATTGTTCTGTTACTTATATTATCATTCATTCTCTCAGTTAAGAATTCATGGAAGCCTAAACAGGCATAGAATTTATTAGGACTTTCTTTCCACATTACCAGACCTACAACAGACAACTTGGAGAATCTCTACCATCAAAGGTAAGCAGTAAACTGTGTATGTTAGGTCTTAGGGCAATCGTTTTCCTATATTAGGTATGTATATCTTCTTTGTTGTTGTTGAGTCATCTCACTTCAGTCCCACTCTCTGTGACCCCATCCATTTCCTTCTCCAATGTATCAAAAATATACTCAAAGAAAGGGAATCATGTGGGACAATCAGGCTGTGCCTTCACTATTTATGGACCCAGATAAAAAGTTGAAGGCAATTTCTAGATATTCTGAAGGTTACAGTTTACGATTTCTATTTCGGCAAGGGTAATGGGAAGCTTTGTAGATAATAAGTACTTTGAGAAGTAGAAATAATTGGGAATAGGAAAAATGGCCCAACACATTAACTTTAAAACTGACACCCTTTGTTTGCTTTGTCTCTGAAGCTTTAATTAATATAAAAATAGTACCTAGAAGTAGGAAAGTTAGGTTTCAGTTCAATACCAGGAAAAACTTACTGAATAATGTTAACCAACCAGAAGTAAAATGGGCTCCCTCAGGAAGTTACTAATTTGTGGAGAGGTTATTTGGCAGGCCTTTTATGAAGGGGATTTCCCTTTTCTGCTATGGGTTGAATTAGATAGAGTCCAGTGCTTCTTAAACTGTGGGTTGCAACTCCAGGGTTGAGAGTAAAGGCTAGAGTAAAAGGCTTCTGAACATACAACAAGCAAAAATTAATTATAAAACATGTAATGAATCCTAGGCGTTTGCTTGCTAAGGTTGCATCTCTCAGCTTCACTGCAGCCTTGGTTTTGAACACAAAGCATGGGTACTTTGCACTGTGCCCTCAGGCCACACAATGCCAACAAACTCTGCCAAAACACAAAAAGAGGTCCAAGTGAAAAAAGTTTGAGATCATAGATTTACAGCTGGCAGGAACTTTACAGGTAATCCAGTCTGACCTCACTGCCATTTCCCTTCATTTTGCAAAAGAAGTGACTGAGGCCTAGAGAGACTAAAGGAATGACTTGTTCAAAGTCACACAAGTGAAATATCTAAGACTGAAACCCAATTCCTCTGAATTCAAACGCTGCCCTGCACTGTACTTATCTCTGAGGTATCATTCAACTCTGAGAGCCTATGATTCTACTCTCATTAGAATTGGGATCATTATGACAAAATCGCACATTCCAGGGAAGCCTTTCCTAATCCCCGTTAATGGTTGTCCCTTTCCTCTGTTGATCATTTCCAACTTAGCTTGTAAATATCTTGTTTGTATGCAGCTGTTGTACATATTGCTTAACCTCTCAGTGTCCCAGGAATCTATTTAAAACTACAGATTATTGACCAATTAGTAATGTGTGGCAGAAGGATTTCCCATGCTAGATGACCATCTAAATGAAGAGCTATAGTTTACTTTCACAAAATTTGAGAATGATGTCAAGTCAAAAGTGCACCTAACAGGTAACACTTCCCTATAATTTTCTCTTACCTAAAAACTATATGACGTGATCATTTCCTTCTCTGCTATGAATCTCCAGCCTTATTTGGGCACCAGCACTTTAAGAGGCATGAGTACATTTTTAGCATGCTTACTTTCATTTCCTTGAATAGCTTAAAGGACTAGTCAGAGCTATGATAAATTTAAAAGTAGATATATACTGCTTTATTTTAATTTTCTGTATGTACGAAATACAAAGAAACTTCAGTAAACAGTTTGAAAATCACTAAAGTACTGCCTCAAATTACTGCTTCAGTTATATTATACATACTAATTATCACAACATGCTATCTCATAAAATTGTATTCATATATGGTCTATCATAAAATTTTTTTCTAAGTTTTAAAAATAGGCTTTAGCATGAGAAATTTATTTTTATTTTGTTCATTTTCATGGCAACTCTTTCCATAGCCTTAGAGTGCCCCTAAACATTTAAAAAGTTATATAATAAATGTTATAGAGTATGCAACATTTTGATTCAAGGAGGAGTTAACTGAGCAAATTAAACCAGCCTATCTTGAGATCATCATGTACATAAAGTAGATGTGGGTTTTTCCTGGCAAAGTGATGATTGTAAGGGATCTGAAAGTTATGTCAGTTGAACTGAGTAAGAAGAAACCTTTGGTTCAAATGAAAGGAGACAGAATTTAGTCAGCACATCAATAAAGCTTTCCCAATAGAAATCATGAAACTGAGTGAAACTATTTCATAAAAAATGCTCTGGGGGGTTGGGAAAGCAAATACCTGAGGCTAATGGGAAATGTGAACTAAAGCTTGTCTTACTCTCCTAGTGATCTTCCACTGACATTGACTCTTAACTCTTTAGTTTGAAATCTATATCCATTCTTAGACAGATCCAGCATGTTTTGTTAGAGTGTGTTTCCAGAAAATTTATTTTTTGAAGTGATATAACTTTTCTCAGTCTGAATTTTCTCCTCTATAAAATGATGATAATAATAGCACATTCCTCCCAGGTTTATTGTGTAGGTCGAAAGAGGTTATATATGGAAAATGCTTTGTAAACCTTAAAGTGCTACGTATATATTATTATTATCATAGCTATTATTAAAGGCAAATATTTATTGACTACTCAGTCATCTTTTTTTGGGGAGAGAGGGGTATTCCAAGAGATTGTGTCTCCCAGATATGAAGACTCTCATTCTGGAGAGAAAAGGCATGCATAGCTAGGATCCTTCAAATTGAAAGATTTCTTTTCTCACAAGCAGAAAAACCTGCAAAATGAGAATAACAGTAAATGTCTAACCTACCTTATTCATAAAAAATCTAAGACTTAACTGAAGTTAATTTTAAAGAAATTAACTTAACTTTGATTTTAAAAAAATATAAACTTTGAAAAAAGGTTTTTTTTAAATTAAGCTATTCTTCCTCTAAATTACAGCTTAATCTTTTCAGCCCTATCTTCTTGACTAAAAAAATTATTTTTCCAACGAGACACTGCTCACCAAATCCTGAACTTTTCCAGGAAGGGCTTACTTACATTAGGGTTTCAGGGCTGGTGACTAGAGGCACATTGTTTTAACATTTTAAATTTCAACTTCTTTATCTTTCTTGTCTGTACATAGACATCAGAGCCTCAGAGCCATAAGCTAACCACCAAGTGATTAGAGGAGTCAAATGGGGAAAAATATCTAGTTGATTTTTCAGTGATCTGGTCCCGGCTACTGAAATCCCTGGACAGGAGTGACAGGATCCTGGAAGCAGGATTTGGAAAGGAAGACAGTCCCTGAAGTCCAAATGGGATCTGGGCTTCATCCTAGCAAACATGCCACAAGAGCAGGTACTTTGCCAGTCTGACTTTATCATTGAATATTAAAAGTATAAGGCTAGACTATAGAGGTCATGCTTTTAACTCTCATCTCACAGATAAAGAAACTAAGACTTAGAGGTTAAATAGGTCATTGGAGTTCATGCAGTTGGTTATACTAAGTGGTAAAGTGTTTCGAAATCCTGAATTTAAAGGTATTTTTTTTAAAAAGCAAAGTAATTTCAACATACTATCACAGTGAAGATTGGGAATATTTTTCTTGCTAAAGGGGCATACTTTCAACTTAGTTTAAAATATGGTGATTCCAGTGTTATTTTCATGTTGAAGAAATGCAGACCATTTTCTGAAATTGCATATTTTCTCTATATGTTTGGTATTATTCTCAGGACTGGCCAATGAGGTGCTAGTCCTGGAAGCAGATGAATGTTTGGTGAGCCTGCTTCTGAGTATGCATAATGGAGACCTCTGTCCTCCACTTTGGGGCATGTACAATCATTCCATTAATTGTTTCTCATTCACTCACTGAGTGGTAGAGCTGGACTTTTTGATTGACTTCTGAGGCTGAAATGAGTATGCACTCGTAAGGTCACATTGACTTGACCTTTTCTCTTTCCTGCCTTAATATGTTTGAGTCAAGGGGCAATAACTGCTTAAGCCTTTGGATGTGGAGAGTAGATGACTAATGAGAATAGTGACTAGCACCCTAATATTTTTAAACCAGTTAGCATCATTTAGCTTTTACAAAGAGTTATTTACTGAAAAGGCATGGTAAGAACCAAAGGACAAACATTTCCCCCAGAGAGCAGTAATATACTTCTCCCTCTACTACCTTGTCCCTTGAGAATGGGTTCAGATTTAAAGCCATATCTAAAAACCATTCAACCCCACTAATTTCACGTTCCAATGTGTAATGGTTGATGAACAGAATGGCTCTCTTGCTTACAGGAACTTGAATCTTTGTTGCAGGGTCAGTCTACTTCTAAGCTGGCTCCTGGTAACTCATCTTCAACCTTATTTTTTTTAATTTAACAATATTTTATTTTTTCCAATTATATGTAAAGATAATTTTCAACATTCATTTTTATACTATTTTGAGTTCCAGATTTTTTCCTTTCCTCTCCTTCCCCCTCCCCAAGAGAGCAATCAATTTAATATAGGTTATACATGTACAATCATATTAAACATATTTCCACATTAGTCATGTTGTTAAAGAAGAATCAGAACAAAAGGGAAAAACCATGAGAAAAAAAAAACAGTATGCTTCAATCTACATTCAGACTCCAAAGTTCTTTCTTTGGAAGTGGATTGCACTTTCCCTTGAGTCTTTCACAATTGTCTTAAAGCATTGTATTACTGAGAAGAGCTAAGTCTATCAAAGGTGGTCATTGCACAATGTTGCTGTTGCTGTATACAATGTTCTCTTGGTTCTGTTCACTTCCCTCAGTATAAATTTGTGTAAGTCTGTCCAGGTTTTTCTTAAATCTACCTGCTCATCATTTCTTATAGAACAATAGTATTCCATTACATTCATATACCACAACTTGTTCTGCTATTCCCCAGTTGATGGGTATCCCTTCAATTTCCAATTCTTGATAGAAGCAGGAGAATTCTGTGGCTCCCGCCATAAACACCTCAAATACCTATAAAATATGATTCTAAACAAATTTTAGAGCCCCAGAACTCATAAAATGACAGAGTAACAAAGTTCCTGGTGAAAGGAGCCTGGCAGGTGGGACAGGAAGGGCTCATCACAGCACACTGGGAGCAGAGCCCAGCCCCATGCAGTTTTAACCCCAAGCTGTCCAGGAGAAGCCCCAGCTGGAGCTTTCAGGAGAGCGGATCACTGGCGGCTACGGCGGTTTCCAGAATTACCAAACCATAAGAGCCAAGGACAAAGGGAAAAGGCATGTAAAGAGTTCAACTTTGATAAGTCCCTTATGAATACTTTTCCATGTTTACCTTCTCATGCTTCTTGTATTTAAATGTCAAATTTTCTATTCAGTTCTGGTTTTTTCATCAAAAATGCTTGGAAATCCTCTACCTCATTGAATGACCATATTTTCCCCTGGAACACTATACTCAATTTCGCTGGGTAGGTGATTCTT
>JAQQSU010014866.1:0-11309 GCA_028627135.1 Pseudochirops cupreus | reverse complement strand
AATACCCTAATTGAACCAATCTCTTACCAAATCCTAAGGCTGGCACTTCTCTGGGTTCCTAACTCTACCCTGAAACTTGACTTCCTACTTGAATGGACAACACTTAGTGACCACTGCTGTGCAAGCTGTCCAATACCAGGAGAGGAGCTGCCCCTTCACCAAATAAATTCATTCCTAGTCCATCCTAGGCCTATGTTTTCCAGGCCTTCTTTTCCACTATACCCCTGGAACATTCCTCTATTGTTAATAAATTCTCCTTCATCCTAGATCTCTTCCTCTTACATTTCTTTCATCTTTTGGTGTTGGGTGAATCCTAGCAATATCTCTTGGCATCTTCTCCTAGTCTGGCTTTTCTTCCTGACAAAAAAGTACAGAAGGAAGAGCTGGCATGCTCCTTTCTGAACATTAATGCAGAACTTCCTTTTATTACCATCAGACAGCAACCACTTGTACTGCTTTAAATTTTACTCTGTCCCACCCAGATACTTGTTGCCATCACCTTTGGATCTCCAAGACACTCTTTCTCAATAAATTCAGTACCTGACTCAGACATTTCCACCTCAGCTCTTTCCCCTGTTTGAACCTTTGCCTCCAAGTTCATTTTTTTAAACTCTCATTACCTTTTCCCAATCTACTTTAGTCACATCTTAAGTGATTTTGTGGGAAAGCAAGGAGTACATTTGATTGCATGTCATATAGTTGAGTTTAACTAGGGGGAATGTTGTTTGTGTAAAGGGGAAAGATATGAAATTAAGCTGAAAAGGTAGGATGGAATCCAACAAGTTAATCTTATCTGACTCTACAGAGGCTCCCATAGCATTTCTGTTCCTACTCCTTGAACCTAAGAAGAAGATCTTGAATGGCAAACTAAGAATTTGAACTTTCTATTGTAGGCAATTTGGATCCAGTGAAGGATTTTGAGCTGGAGAGTGACATGATTAAAGCCATGCATCAATAAGAACAATGTGGCAGTATATCACAGAAATATAGAACTTCACAGTTGGAAGGGACCTTATTGCTTATCCAACTCACCTTGGAAAGAAATCCTTACTACAATATAACACAACCTATATTTCAGTTGTGACCTCATTTGGAATTTTCTTGGCAAAGATACTAGAATGCTTTACCATATCCTTCTTCATCTAGTTTTATAGATGAGGAAATGGAGGCAAACAGTATTAAGTGACTTGTCCAAGGTCAAATGGCTAATAAATGTCTGAGGCTAGATTTGAATTCAGGAAGAAGAGTCTTCCTGACTTTAGGCATGGCAATCTATCTACTACACCACCTACCTGCCCTAGAAATGGTCATTAAATCTGTGCTTGAAGATTTTCAGCAAAGGAGAAGCAGAGTTTTCTACTTTTGGACAACTCCAGTTCTTGGGAAATGTCTTCTGATTAAGCCCAAATTAACTTCTTTGCAACTTCTACCCATTGCTCTTGGTTCTGTCTTCTGAGGCGAAATAGAACAAATCTAAACAGTCTCTTTCACATGACAGTCCTTTCATTCTTTGAAGACAGCTCTTCTGTCTTCCTGGAATAATCTTCTCTTCTCAAGGCTACAAATCCCTAATTCTTCTCACTGAGTTCAATATGATATGGACTCAAGGTCTGCACTATCCCGGTTGCTATCGTCTGAATGATCCACAACCTACCCACAACTTTTTCTTAAACCATGGCACCAAAATCTGAGAAAATACTTCCAAGGCACCAAAATACTAAGGCAGAACATAGCACTGTTATCACTTCCTTACTCCTGAAAGTCAAGCATCTCTTTAAAAGTATTTACTTTGTTTTTAATTTATGGAATAAAACGAGCATTTCCATAACAGCACAATAAAAAAGACAATTGCACATGAAACTGCAAATCTGCTATGCACAACTTCCTATTCATTTCAAATATAGAACAAGATTAGCATGTAAATTTCTTCTTTCCCTTCCCTACTTCTCACTCATGCCCTACAGATGCCTACTATTAGACACAGATATATATGTATATATATGTATATGTATACATACACACACACATATATATATAATTTGTAAAATCATTCCATACATACTTCTTTCTCTGGATGCAAATAGCATCTTTCTTCATATGTCCTTTATAGTTAATCTGAGTATTTATAATAGTTAAAATAACTTATTCATTCAAATTCCTTAAAACAATATTGTTGTTGCTGTATACAATGTTATCTTGGTTCTGCTCATTTTGCTCTTCATTATTTCATGTAAGTCTTTCCATATTTTTCCAAGATCACCGAGCTCATCATTTCTTATAGCACAGCACTATTCCATCACAATCCTATACCATAACTTGTTCAGTCTTTCCCCAATTGATGAATATCCCCTCAATTTCCAGTTCTTCACCACCACAGAGTTAAGTATCTCTTAATGTAGTCCAAGGGCCCATTAGCTTTTTTTTTTTTTGGCTGCTATATCACTGTTGACTTGTCTTGAGTTTGAAATCACTAAAATCTCCAGAACTTTTTCAGATCAAACTTCTGTCCAATCTTACATCTCTCATCCTGTACTTGTGAAGCAGATTTAAAAAAAAAAACAAAACTCATGTTAGACTTTACATTTATCAATATTGACTTTCTTTAAAAAAAAATTCAACCCAGTGCTCTACTCTATCAGTATCTTTTTGGATCTTGATTCTATTATTCAGCATGTTAGCTATCCTTCCCGTTTGGTGTCATCTGAATATCTGATGAACATGTCACATTGGACTTTATCTAAGTCTTTGATAAAAATGTTAAACATCTGAGGGCCAAGTACAGATGCCTGGAACCCTCCACTGGAAATCTTCTGTCAAGCTGACATTGAAACAGTGATGATTACTCTTTGAGTACAACTATTCAGCCAGTTTTGAACCCATATAATTGCATTATGTTCTAGTTCATATCTTACAATGCTTGGCACACAGTAAGCACTTAATAAATGCTTTTTCATATATATATATATATATTTTTACAAGAATAATATGGACTAATTTATCAAATATTAAATGTATCCTACATGTAGCTTGTTTGTACATAGTTATTTGCATGTCAACTCCCCTATTATTCTCTCAGCTTTTTGAGAGTAAAGGCTGTCTTTTACCTTTCTTTGTATCTGAGATGCCTGGCACATAGAATGAATGCACTTAATAAATGTTTATTGACTGACTAAAGTATAAATAAACAATATTTACAGCATTCTAATGACTTACCAGTTCAGTACCTTGTTGCATTTTTCCTTAGGCAACTAAGCAGTACAGGAAATAAAGTAATGAATTTGGACTCAGGGAGACCTAAGTTCAAATTTGGTCTTAGACATATACTAGCTGTGTGATCCTTGGCAACTCACTTAACCTTTGTCTACTTCATTTTCCTCAGTTCTAAAATGGGGATAATAATAATACCTGCCTCCTAGGGTGTTTCACCAATGCAATACTCACAGCATCTCCTATAAATATGCAGACATATCCCCAGATTTGAATTACAAGATATAACACACTTTCCACATGGAAGACAGAACCAAAACATTTATTCAAACACTAGAAAGCTGAATCCCAACACCAGAAAGTCAAATCTACCATAGCACCAAAGAAATCTATACACAATAACAATACAGAGGGCACCACCATCCCCAAGCCTTCCCCCTGCTAGGGCCTTCCCACAAATGAACACTCACAGCTTGCTGCCTGCTTCCTCTCTCTCCCTCAGCGTTAACTGCTCTGACCAACTTCCTCTGGGCTTTGCTCCACCCTTCCTGCTCCACCCTTTGGCAAGCTCCTCCCACCACAGACTCATATGATTCAGGCTTTCATGTGACTTAAGCAGGTCAAGTGGGCCTATTAATGGATGGGAAAGATCTTCCCATTTACATTACCATTACACAGGGTTGTTGTGAGGATCAAATGAAATATTTGTAAAATGTTTAGTCCAGCATCTGGCATATAGTAGGCACTTAATTAAAGCTCATTTCTTTTCTTCCTTCTTTCCTTCCTTTCCCAATAGAGTGTAAGCTTCTTCAGGACAGAGATATTTCATATTTTTCTTTGTGTTCCCAGTAACTAGCACAGAGTCTGCTACATTATAGATAACACTTATTGATTGAAATTTAAGAAGAAATAGGTCTAACCTAGCTTATTCATTATGGCTGTGTGATAATTGCTTCCTTTTCTAGATATTCACTCACCATGTCTTTCATGATCTGCTCTAAACATTTCTCAAGAACTAAAGTCAGCCTTAGTGATCTGCAGTTTAGTCTCTGCTTTCTTTCCCTGTGCCAGGTGAACTGGGGGGTTGATGCTAGAGACTGAGTATGGTTAGAGCATTATTTTAATGGTTCAGATGAGAAGTACTGAGGCCTTGAACTGGTAGTGGTGGGGATGGAAAGGAGAGGAAACCTTTGGATAGAACTTAGAAATCTGTAAGATGTGAGGGGGAAGAGAGAGGAGAAAATCCAAGATGACTGAGGTTTGAAACTTGGGTGATCAGGAGGATGGTGTTGAAAAGTCAGGAAGAAGAACAGGATTTGATGGGAAATAACGAGTGTAGTTTCCAATATTTTGAATTATTAAGGCCTTCTGGGGCATTGCATCTTATAGAGATCATAGTTCTAGTCAAAGTCCATCATTTAACAGAGGAAGAAATTGATGACCAAAGTGGAAAAGTTGTCTAAGGTCACATGGTGAGAAAGTATGGCATGTGTGTATGTATGTGTGTACACACTCATACGCACACATATATATACACACATTTTGCTTCAGTGAGCAGCATAAGGAAGATTTTTTTGGCAACTCTAATCTTGTGAACACCCTGAAGAATTTCACATTAATAGCCATTTGCTTTTATCAGTGTATGTGACCAGTTATAAGACTGACCATGACTGCCAAGATTCTTTGTTAACAGAGTGTGGACTTCTTCCCCGTGTAGAAGACATTAGCAAAAAATCGCCAGCAGATCAGAAAGAGCTGAGGTAAAGGGACTAGATTAAGTTACACTCTGGATAGCTAGGTGGTATAGCGGGTAGAAGTCAGGAAGACCTGAGTTCAAATCCAAATCAGACACTTAATAGCTGTGTGGTCCTGGGCAAATAACTTAGCCTTTTGCCTGCCTTGGTTTCCTTTTCTGTAAAGTGGGGATAATAGTCACACCTACCTCCCAGGGTTGTTATGAGGGTCAAATGAGATAATATCCATAAAGCTTTTTGCAGACCTTAAGTTTCTATACAAATGCTAGCATTTAGTATAACTGAGCGTGGCTCCGTCACTCCCTAGCAGTTTTAGGACCTGGCATTCTTACTGAAACCTAATCTATTATGAGAAAATCATTAGGGTGAGGTGCTAATTAATAGGGATAATAATGCAGAAGCACCTTCCTTGGTCTGATGAAGACTTAATTCCTTGGGCTCCAGTGAAGGAGATGGAAGGGTCGTAATCGTTCTTAGAAGTCCCTGAATTCTCTCAATTTCATAGCTCACTTCAGATCCTGGGGGCAAAGCAATCGCATCTTAATTAAGCTAAGAGACTCCTTAGGGACTGTGGAGGAGTCTATTGGTCAGGTAGGTGGGCCAGCCTCCTTCGTAGAATTAGAAGCCTGGGAGAAAGAGCTTTGGAAGGAAATACCCCACAGTGTCCTAGGATTCTGTAGTAATAACTCATGTTTCCACATCCCTGTAGAGTTTGCAAAGCACTTTGTTCATAATAATCCTATAAGTTAAGTAGTGTAACAGATCAATGAAGAGTCAAGAAGCATTTATTAAGTACTAACTAGATACCAGGCATTGTGCTTGGCTCTGTGGGTAAGACAAAAGTGAATGTGAACTCAAGAAGATTACATTCTAATTGGGGAGAAAACACAAACTGTATTTAAAACACACAGAGAGCAGCTACAAGGTAACCTTGGAGGATAAGGCACTGGGAGCCAAGGTCGTATAACTTGTAACAGATGGTGCCGGGACTTGAACACGAATCTACTGAATCTGAATCCATTTTGCTTGCTCATACACTGTGTCCCTCCTCCAAGTCACCTCTTCTCTCCCTTGAGAGGTTATCTGGAACATTCCTTTGTCCTTGTGTAGGGTCTCACGCCAGTGATATAGAGAATAAAAATGAGGGCTAGAAATTTTAAACGAATGGGCCAATATCACAGAGTGAGCCAGTGAGACAGCCAGCAGTAAGAATCTTGGTGTCCTAACTTCCAGTCAGGGGCTTTCAGACCCAGTGAATAGAAACAGAGATGTTGACATGCCACATTAGCCCATATTATAAAAATAGATCTGGGACGATTTCTCCAGTTACTAGATCCATGTGGGGATGCAGACTTATTTGACTAAATCAGAATCTTGAGTCAAGTTTGAGTGGCCTATATAAGGCAGAGACAGAATGGGCATAGTAGATAAATGCACTAGACCTGAAGTCAGGAATCTTCTCCTGGGTTCATATCCCCCTTCATAACACTTACTAGTTGTATCCCCACTCTGTATTTCAGGTACCTCATTTGTAAAATGAGGGGGTTGGATCAGACGATCTCAAAGTACTCTTTCAGGGCAGCTAGGTGGCGCCATAGTGCACAGAGTGCCAGGCCTGGAGTTAGGAACACTCATCTTCCCGAGTTCAAATGTGGCCTCAGACATTTACTAGCTGTGTGACCTTGGGCAAGTCACTTAACCCTATCTACCTCAGTTTCTACTTCTGTAAAATAAGCTGGAGATGTATCTTTGCCAAGAAAACTCCAAATGGGGTCGCAAAGAGTCATAACTGAAAGACAATTGAATCACAACAAAAGTTCCCTTCCAGTTCTATATCTATGATTCTATGATTCCTTATCTTTGGAGATGGCTTTTCAAGTCTTTGGTCACTTGTCAAGAAAAATGTCTCACTGGCTGATTCATGGGGAGGTGTGAAAGAAAACAAAGACTATCTCATTTTGACATAAAAGACAGGTTCAGATTATGACTCTAATATTCTCTCCCTTTACTACTTGTGTGTCTCTGGGTAAGTCACAGCATCTCTGAGCCTTGGTTTCTTTCTCTGTGAAAGAAGTCCTAGTATAGAATAATGAAAGGACAGAATGGTTCCATAAGAAGAAGGGCCAGAGTTGGTTTCCCAAAGAAGAAAGGAGACCACCTGCCCATAGATTCAACTTCTGTATTATGGGCTTTACTTATATTGAAAGCAGCCGTCACCTTTGGGGGTCTGGCTGGCTTTGGCAACCCATTGGTTGGGATACTGGCTGGGATCTAGTGTTTGAGCTACACAACTAAAGAATAATTTTCCCTTCCTTACAGTAGGGAAGGCCTAGAAAGGGAGATGACTTCCCAGGGTCAATATAGCTAAGAACTGATAGAGCTGGGATTCAAAGCCAAGTCTTTTGCTGCTTTAATCCAGCATTTACCCCTCACCATACTGAGATGCCTCTCTGGAGTCCAAGGGAACATTTCTTTAGAAAGACGGATGGAGCTGTAATTTCAAAAGCCCGATCCTGGAGCCCTCTAGACAGGATTGTATACAATCCCAGAGATCACCACAGCAGGCAAGAATAAAGCCACATGGAATCCTGCTGAAGCCCCCAGTCCCCCATGGCCCAGCTTAATTGAATGGACATATTTCATTAAACAAAACCCTCCACCATCTGTTCTGCTCCAATTAGGAATTCACAAGGAACATATTTCTCAATTATGTTGGGGAAGGAGATGTCAGGGCTCAGAGGCCTTGGCAAATGGCCTTCCTGGGAGAAGCCTGGGAGTGAACAGGGAAGCAGCATGATAGAGCCTAGAGAACGTTGGGTTTGGAGTCGGAGGACCTGAGTGTGAATCCCAGCACTGCCATTTGCTATCTATGTAACCTTGAGCCTGTCACTTCCCTTTTCTTGGTTTCAGTATCTTTCTCTGTTAAATGCGTGGACTTCACGATTCCTTCTAGCCCCAAGTCTTGTGATACAGTGTCTCGCTAGAATTACATGAAATGGGGAGGGTCTGGTTGTCTCCCCCTGATACTCTGAACTCATGAATCACCTCTAGCCCCAGCTGACTGGTAGGGTAGGAACTTTCACATCCATCACATCCTCTGAGACTCAGAATAACCTTCTGAAGTAGGTAGTGACAGTATTATTATTACCATTTTACAGATGATGTCCAAAGAAGGGCAGTAATTTGCTGAAGATGCCATAGCCATTAAGGAGAGAAGATACAAAACTAGAACCCAACTCTAGAATAGAGTCTTCTACTAAGTGCCATAGTGAATAGAGTGCTGGGCCTGGATTCAGGAAGACCTGAGTTCAAATGCAGCCTCAAACATTCACTAGCTGTGTTCTTTGCCTCAGTTTCCTCACCTGTAAAATGGGGATTATAATAGCACCTACCTCCCAGGGTTGTTGTCAGGATCACATGAGATAATATTTATCAAAAAGTGCTTAGTCTACTAAGTACCTGACACATAATAGGTACTATGTAAAAGGTAGTGGTAGTAGTAATAGTAATATCTAGAAGTAGTAGTAAAACTCTTCCCACTTTGAAATGCTGCCTCTTTGATTGAGAGAGTCTCTTTATTCTGCCCTATCCTGTGTAGTCACAATAATGCTATTTCTTTGTACCTTGTCTGATTTCTATCTATTTCTTTTCTTTTCCAGACTCTGGAATTGAAACTTCCTTTGTCACTACATTATTCATTCTTCACACTTTTTCTCTCTTGTTAGTCATATTACACAAGAAGGAACTCTGAGGACCAGAGAAATTCTGTAAACAAAGTTTCCTATGTGGATGTGGTGTAATGACAATAGCAACAACAATAAGAACAAAGAAAAAGCAACTATAATAATAATAATTAACTAGGTGGTAGAATAAGATGCTCCCAGGCGTCCCCTCCCCCCATTGCATTGCATTAGTTGTGTGTCTGGAAGTGACCTTGGTGTTCCTTATTCTAATGCTATAGCCAATATGAGATAATTCAATCTGACCTCTTCACTTTTCAAATGAAGAAACCGAAGCCCAGAAGGATAAGGGTACACACAAGGCAGTAAGAACTGGGATTTAACTCAGCCTCCCTGACTCTAAATCCAGTTTAAATCCTGCAACGTGTCACAATGCATCCCTGTTCACCCCATTACACAGTCACTTCTACCTTAACCTGCTTGATTAGATAGTCAGTTGATAAATGTTGATGTGCCAGACACTAAGTTCTGGGGAAACAAAGAAAGGCAAAAGATAGATCTCTGCCCTCTAGGAGCTCATGGTCTAATGTGAGAGACAACATGTAGATAATTATGTATAAACAATCCCTATGACAGGCTGATAGAAAATAATCAACAGAGGGAAGGTCCTAGCTAGCATTTGGGGGCAGTTAGGTGGCAGTGCACAGAGTGCCAGTCCTGGAGTTAGAAAGACTCATCTTCCTGAGTTCAAAGCCAGCCTCCAACACTTACTAGCTTTATAACCCTAGGCAAGTCACTTAACCCTTTTTGTCTCAGTTTCCTCATCTGTAAAATGAGTTGGAGGAGGAAATGGCAAACCACTCTTGTTTCTTTGCCAAGAAAATCCCAACTGGGGTCATGAATAGTTGGATATGACTGAAAAGACACAACAAAACTAGCTAACATTTATATAGAACTTTGAGATTGTAATAGCAAGCACCCTAGCATACCGAGGATGGCCTGCTGGCACGGGTTCTTTGATCTGCTTTTCTGGGAAAGACTGCTCACAAAGGGGTTAACAATCCTACTTTTAATTACATTCACTAGTTCAGGGGAAAGGGCAGCACCTTGAATGTCAGAGAAAATACAAGCAGAGAAATTAGCACAAAGACCAACAGACTCCAGCTGTCTGAACATAGCAATATTGTTATACACTTTACATGCATCACTGGATGGAGGGAGCACTGACATCTAAGCAGTCAGGGTGAGAGGGCCTCTGAACATACCACTGCTCAGAGACTTGGAAAGATCTTTCTCAAGAGCAGACCCCCAAAGCAAAACACCAGCCTCCCAGAATACACAACAAAGACTTGGAGTCTGATTGGCTGAGTGCTGAGGAGCTTGAAAATCCTCCTGCCCCAGCACTGCCTTGGAAACTCCCAGTAGCCCAGACCCTGATTAGTTCTATGTGCCCATTAATAGGCAGGGAAGATCCTCAAATTCCCTTAACATTACAAAGATAGGCAAAACATTTTATAAATATGATCTCATTTTATCCTTGGAACAACCTTGGGAAGTAGGTGCTATTATTATCCCCATTCAACAGAAGGGGAAAATGAGCCAGATGAGCTTAAGCGACTTACCCAGGACCTCACAACTAGTATGTGTGTGAGGCAGCATTTGAACTCAGGTCTTCGTGACTCCAGGTCCAGTGCTCTGTTCACTGCACCACCTAGCTGTTCTGCTTGGCTCCAGAGGGCAGAACTAGGAACACTGGTTTGTGGTGAAGGTGGGAAAGAGCCAGGCAAAGAAATTGCAGAGACCAATTTTGGCTCCCTCTAAGGCAGGACTGGTGCAGGGTGGTGGCGGGATCAAGAACTGTCCTTGGAGTTAGGAAGACTTGGGTTTAAGTAACATATGCTCCCAGACCACCGCTGTGGGACATTGGACTCTCAGTTCAGTCATTTCCGACTCTACATGCCCCTGTTTGGGTTTTCTTTGCAGGAATACTGGAGTGGTTTACCATTTCCTTCTCCAGTTTATTTTACATATGAGGAAACTGAGGCAAACAAGGTTAAAGTGACTTGACCAGCTAAGTGTCTGAGGCCAAATTTGGTCTCATGAAGATGAGTCCTGCTGATTCCAGGGCCAGTGCTCTATCCATTGCATCACCTAGCGGTAGCTCTCTAAGGCAATAGATGGCTGAACAAGTGACTGCCAGCACTTGTAGAGGGAATTTCCTCACTGGTAGTTCCATATATCCATGAAATCATGTGTCTGATCCAAGAAAAAAAAAAGTCAGCTGCTTTACCTTTACCTTTGAAACAGATTACTTGTCAAGGATGTCATAGAGGAGACTGTCAGTTTCGATGGACTGGACAATGTGACCTCCACAATCCCTTCAACAGGAGAGAAGGTTGAGATTCTAGGATTCTAACTCCCAACCCTGATTAGAACATTCTGTGATCTTTCCTGTGTTGAGAAGTGCAAGATACCCAGGGAGACATGAAAAGAAAATAACAAAGTACCTTCTCTCGTTCAACTCAGCAGGGAGACTGACCACTGAGCTGATGGCAGTTCCTCAGGTCTGAGCATTTGGAGTTTGCATGGGCATGGGAGGAGATTCAGGGGCTGCTTGTCACTCAGTAGCTGCTGGCTTAGGCAGGTAAGCGATCCCAGGAAATGATTT
>JAQQSU010014865.1:0-11309 GCA_028627135.1 Pseudochirops cupreus | reverse complement strand
GTTCGCAGTGCTGATATGGTTCCTCGTAGCCGAGCTGACTTTAGTGGGAAGTATCTTTGTGTGCGTTTTGGAGTTCCAGGATTGGTTTAGAGTCCTATTTTATGGGTATTTTGGGGTGGCTATGTGAGAGCTGCGATGTGTTGCTGCTTCTACGCCGCCATCTTGGCTCCGCCCCCTGCATTTCTGTTTTGATCTTCCCTGTCTCTGTAGTAGTTTCTATGGTCAGATTCTTTTTTTGTTGTTTGTTCATTCTTCTAGCATATTTCTTGACTTTTAACTTTATGTCAAAGATGGGCTCTGCTACTGGGTAAAGGGCCACTATCCCAAGGTTCAGGTTTTTCTGCTGTGATTTTCAGAGCTAATTCTGGAGATCTATAAGTTTTTATTTCTTCCAAGGTGGTATGATCTAAGGAGGGGTGTGGTCACTACTCTCCTGGCCTGTGCTTTAGTCTGAGAGTGACCACAAGCGCTCTTTTTCTCCCTAGAACTGTGACCAATGTCTCCACTCCCCTGGGACTTTGAGGTCTAGTGTACAAGTGCTCTTCTTTGCCCTGGGACTGTGACCTGGGCCTACAATTTGGATCTCTGTATGAACAATATAACAGAGTCCTGCACCCAGTGTCAGCAAAACATTGACTACAATCTCCTTCTGGATTGTTGTCTGGCTCCCTTCATATCTGTGGGCTGAGAGCTCTTGAAGTTACACCTCTGATTCAGTCACTCCCAAATCCTGCTCTGGCTTGCCAGGGCATGGCTTATTACTGACTTGCCTGTGTGCCATCTGTCCTAGACCTTATTCTACTATCATTCTTGTAAACCTTCTAAATTGTACTGGACTGGAAAATTATTTTACTCTATTCTTTCGTTGGTTCTGCAATTCCAAAATTCATTTTGAGGTGTTGTGTTAAAGTTGTTTGGAGGGGAATTTGGGAGAGCTCTGGCAAGGGCCTACCTTTACTCTGCCATCTTATATACTTTTAGAATGAAATCTTTACTAGATTCTTATGGTTAGAATTTAGTTGTTGTCCTTGTCCTTAGCTACTATATTCATTTATCTTTCATGTATTTCTGGTGTCTTAGGTGTTCACAAAGCAAATAATTTCTTCAGGGCTGATTTTCTTTTTAGAAATGCTTCATATGCTTGTTTTTGATTGAACCTCCATCTTTTTTCATGGATGGTTTGGTTCAGTTTTGCAGTGTATGTCACCTCAGGGTGCATCTTAAAATCCTTGACTATTTGGAACACATTATTCCATCCCTTCCTGCAGTTTTTTTGTGGGTGTGGAATAGTTTCACATTATTTGAACTTCATTTCCTTTATACCTGAAGGTCTTTCTCCTAGGCACTTGGATAATGTTTGTGTTATTTATCATTAGAATTATTAAATTTAGCTTCCACAAGCTTTGGAGTTTGTAGAATTCCTTTTTTTTTCAGGAGGTAAACTGGGGATTCTTTTCATTAGCACGTTGTTTTCTCTGTTGAAAAGTTCTTTGCAGGTTTCTTGCTATTTCTTGCATTATTATTTTCAGTTTTTGTTTTGTAACTCCATGCACAAGCAGCTTCCCAAAAGAATGCTACTGTGAACAGCTTTTAAGGTTCTGATTACACAGTATAGTGAACACTCCATTTATTCCATTACAAATCAAGGCAAACATTCACAACAAATTACAATATAATATTCACAACATTACATCTTATCACAGAAAATCACAATATAGTGTTCACAACAGCTTAACATTAGAATGGCAACCTAGTTTTCACTACAGTGGCCACAGTATTTAGAACAAAGAGCAAAAGAATAATCGTCTGGTTTCCCTAAGGGGGAAACCCTCCTTACTTAATCATTCAGTCATTTCACAATGCAATAATCAATCTTCCACTCATGGGGCAATCATACATTAAATTAATCAGTCACTTATCCAGATTCACAATTACTAACTATCATTAATCACTAAATACAATCATTAGAAAATTACACAAACCCTCCACCCCTCGGTGTCTAGTACACTTCAATTTCATCATGTATCCAAGGGGAGGCCTTTTCTTCATCTTGACTCAGGGTGATCTCTCAGATTCCCTGGATCCCCTTCCATGGTCCCAGCTCCTACTGGAATCCACCAAACAATCACCTGGATTCAGAGGCAGATAGCTCCCAAGTTCTCGTCTAGTCCTCCAGGCAGTTCTTGTTACACACTGAAGCTCACAGGGTCCAGCACATCTCAAACCCTTCACCACTTCTGTTGCTGGGAACTCAAGGATCCACCAAGCCACAAACAAAGTCTTATCCCAGTCATGCTTCTTTAGTCTTCCACCAGTTTGACTGGCCTTAGGACCCAGAAAGAATCTTGGCCTTCCAGGTGGCCCTCCAGGAGATCCTCTCAGCCTTCTGGGCAACTTCAGCCTTCACCAGATTCTGGTCTCACAGAAAACTCCAACTCAGTTCTCAGTCCAGCAAGCCCAGCTCCCAGATGCTGGGATAATCCTGCTTCCTCCACCAGGAGCCACCAGGAGGAAAATTCTTGACTCTGATCTTCTGACTCTGGAATTCTTATTATGTACACAAACTGGCCTCCTGTCTCAGCCAACAGGAGACAAAGTTCACACCTCTGCCTCTTTCACAGAAGTACTTAGCCCTTAGTTACTGAGGACCAAGTACCTGCTAAATTAATTACCATTACATGTTTTTATTTTGTTGTTATTATTCATCCTGTTCTGCTAGGAGGCTTATAATCATACCCTGTTTTCAAGATCAATATGTTTTATTTATATAGAGATCATATATATATATTTTAACTTTATTGGGGTTTTTTGGGGTCTCATTTCCAGATTATCCTTCATTCCTGTGTATTTGCATATCCACTGAGTTGTTTTTTTCATTTCTTTGGTGACACTTGCTGCTGTGCATTCAATTCCTCTATTCTGCTAAGCATGTCTGGTGTTTAAGCCATAAAGTATGACTTCACAATTCTTATTTCTCTTTTACACCATTTAGGAACATCCTCCTGTGGTTCTATGCTCTCTTGGGACTTCATAGAATCCTCTGCTTGGAAGTCCTTTGGGTTGGAATATTTGTTTATAAATGTCTGGACTCACATTGCTGATGTGGAAGCCATATTTCCCCCTGCCCTCTTTTTTCATTTTTTTGTTTGTTTTTTGGAAGGGGGAAGGCAAGGCAATTGGGGTTAAGTGACTTGCCCAAGGTCACACAGCTAGTAAATGTCAAGTGTCTCAGGCTGGATTTGAACTCTGGTCCTCCTGACTCCAGGGCCAGTGCTCTATTCACTGAGCCACATAGCTGTCCCAACATTCCCTTTTGTTATTGGTATCTTCCCTGTTGGTTTTCTACTTATACTCAAGATCTTTAATTGAGTTTTCTTCCTGCTTATATCTTTGGTGATTTTAGTCTTTTTTTTTTCCTTACATTCCCCTGTTGTTCACTTTCTAACTCTTTTCCCTTTGATAGCTGCCCTTTTGCTAGAGGTAGACTTCAAAGCCATCTCAAACTCCCCCAATGCCAGGTAAGTCACATTTGCCCAGCTTCAATATCAGCCCCAAGTGTCTTCTGGGGTGACAGAATTGATCCTAGCTGGATGCTAGGCTATTTCACTCTGGAATTTTATATAGCTACACACATATCCTTCCCAGGTTTTCTCTTTCCCTTAGTCTCTGCCTGAACTCTGTTGTAGCACAAAGTGCTACAATGCTGCTGTAGCAGGATGGGATTTTGACTTTGGGGGCTTTTTGGTGACCCTGAAAGGACTGAGGAGGGATAATACCTGAACTCTTTTGCAAGCACATGGGTCAACTCATGAAGCCCTGTACAAGCATGGTGAGTGGTAGGGGAGAGGTACCTGAGTGAGCATTAGGAGGTAGAGATGTGCCTTTTTTGCTGTTAGTTCATTAGATTGTTACCTTATCAGTGTTCTTGCTATTTTAGGCAACTTAATTGCTTTATTTCTTGCCCCTCCTCCCTATCTCATATGATTTAGATGCCTTTTGTCACTCTCTCCTCCATCCCCATCGCACATGAAGAATGCCTGTCTCCTTGCCAAGACAAATCACTCTACTTGTACAAGGTATCCCATTCCATTCCATCTCCTTCAGTAGATTGCTTCCTCTAATATCCCATTCCTTCACTTATCCTCAATATCTTCCTGTCTGCTGGTTGCTCCCCTACTGTCTAAAAACATACCAATGTCTCCCTCATCCTCAAAAAAAACCTCACTTGCTTCCATCCATCCATGTTAACTGCTATCCCATAGCTCTCATTCTTTTGTGGCTAATTTCCTTGAGGAGGCCATTGCCAATAGGTGTCTCATTTTGTTCCCCTTTCACTCTTCCTAACTTCCTTCAATTTGGCTTCTGAACTCATCATTCAACTGAAACTGCACTCTCCAAAGTCACCAGGGATCTCTTAATTACCAAATCCAATGGCTTCTTCTCAATGCACATCCTCCTTGACCTCTCCACAGCCTCTCCCAATGTTGATCGCTCTCTTCCTTGATAGTCTCTTTTTTTCCTAGGTTTTCATGATGCTCCTCTTCCCTGTTTTCCTCTAGTTATCTGACTGCTCCTACTTAGCTTCTTCTGCTTGACCTTCACCCCTGTCACTCTCACTAGCCATGGATGTCATATAGGACTATCTTGGACTCCCTTATTTTCTCTACATGTGCTCTTTAACTTGGTGATCTCACCAGCTCTCATGAATTAAATTGTTATCTCTATGTTGATGTTTCTCAGGGGTACTTATCCAGACTTAACTTCTTTGCTGACTTCCATTCTCGTATCTCAAACTGCCTTTTAGATATCTCAAACTGATGTCCCATAAATATCTTAAACTCAATATGCCCCAAATTGAAATAATTATCTTTAAAAAAAACCCACCACTCCTTCCAAACTCCCATATTGCTGTCAAGGGCATGTTCCTAGTTCCCCAGACTTGTCACCTAGCTGTCATCCTTGACTTCTTGTTATCTCTCATTCTCCATATCCAATCTGTTGCCAAGTCCTGTTGATTTCATCTTGGTAACATTTTTCAAATATGTTCTCTTCTTTCTTCTGACACTGTCATCACCTTGGTGCAAGCTCTCATCAGCTCACACCTGTACTATTGCAATGCCTACTTGTGGGTCTTCCTGTAACAAATTTCTCCCCTCTCCTATCCTCTATTACCCATTCTGCTTAGCCACTAAAGTGACATTCCTAAAGCACAGGTCTGTCTGTGGCACCCACATATTCAATTAGCTCCAGTGACTCCCTGTTACCTCAAGGATCAGATATAAACTCCTCTGATATTCAAAGCCTTTCACAATTTTAGCCTCTCTCCTCACTTTTCCAGTCTTCTTATATCTTCTCCTACCATGTGCTCTGCAATCCAGTGACACTGGCCTTCTTCCCTTTCCTCAAATAAGATATTATGTCTCTCAGTTCCAGGAATTTTCTGGGGTTGCCCCTTCTGCCAAGAATGTTCTCTTTCTTTATCTCCAATTCCTGAATTCCCTGGCATTCTTCAAGTTCCAGTTATACAGAAATCCTTTCCCAATGCCTCTTAATTCCAATACCTTTCCTCTATTTGATATTTCCTACTTATCCTGCGTGTAGCTTGTTTGTACCTATTGTTGCATGCTACCCACCTCTGACATAATTTCTATTTTGGAGAGGTTTGAGAGGTTTTGAGGATCTGAGGAAATGTAAGGTCTTCCATATTGGTCATGTTCTAGGGTCAATTCTGCCTTTCAGAAACTGTCTGCTTCAATGGTCAAATTGTAAATTACAACAGAGCACCACTGCCATAGCTTCTATATCCCCCTACAATCCATGAGAGTTTGCAGGCAGAAGGACAGCAGGGTAGCTCCCTCCGTGGGGCCAAAAGTAATTATCATGTACCTATGTTCAGGATGGAAAAACACATGGCTTAACTCACTGCTGGTGGCACTTACCACATAAATACATGGCTGAAGCCTCTTAATTAAATTGTGCTGAGGTGATCAATAGTCACTGCTGAAGGAAAAAGCATCCATGCATGAAGAGTTAGCACATTTTACTTTCCATTAACAACCTGCTTGGCCTTCCATTTTCTGATGGTGGCCCCAGGCTGGCTTTTGCGCACGTTATATGGAAGGTATGGGTCAGGAATGAAAAGAAAGTGGTACTTATGTTTTTACATCTCCCATCCACAAAATCAGCTCTGCCTGGTCCCTTCCTCAAACAAAAGAAGGACTTAGTTTCCTGTGAAGTACATGTAGGACCAACATAGACCTTTTGCTCTTTCTGTCTCCCTTGATCCTCCTCTTTCCTCCTTCTCTATCTCTTCTCCTCTACCTATCTAAATCCAGAACATCTTTCAAGATTGTGCCATATACGATCTTCCTCCAAGTATCCAGAATCTGAATCACAGAATCCACAGCTTTATTATACCTTGTATCACATCATTCTCTAATTGCTTCATGGGTTTTATGTCACAATTGCTCTCTCTCTGCCCTCAAGGAAATCACTGTCTAGTTTCCAGAACAACACGGAAGAGATACTGAACAAATACTTCTTAATTCCTCCTCTATAGCCCCTACAGAAGATAGCATAAGCCTCAGTATCCAGTCTTCTAACCCTATACTTCAGTATAGGTGAGTGAATATTGGAGGAGAATTAAGAAAACCTATTTTCTTCTCTATGTTTAGAATTTCATTCTTTAAATACATTCATGGTATTGACTGCCTTGAAGTGTTTTGGGGCAATGGCTACTAGGTAAGGTTAATTAATCAGTCAGTAAATATCAAATATTTTCCATTTGTTAGGGTCTATACGAAGAACTTTTCTTCTGATGCTTAAAAAAGCCATCTACCAAAAAATCCACTAAACTGTACATATTTGTTTTTTACCCAGAAATACCACTACTAGAAATATATCCCAAAGAAATAAAAGACAGAAAGGACCATGTTCAAAAATATTTATAGCAGTACTTTTCATTGTAGTAAAGAATTGGAAACAACCTAGTGGCCTTCAATTGGGGAAGGGATGAACAAATTGTGATGTATGAATGCAATAGAATATTATTGCTCCATAAAAATGACAAATATGAAGGATTCGGAAAAACTTGAGAAGTCTTATATGAACAGATATACTGTGAAATGAGCACAACCAAAACAATTTATATAATAACCAAATTGATGTAAATGAAAAGAACTTTGAAAGACTTCTGGTTTCTGATCAATGAAATGAAAAACCATGATCTTAGAATTTATTAGGAGATAATGTGGTTATATGAGGGGGAGGGAGTGGGTAGTTATAGAAATGCCGAAAAAGGAAGAAAAGAACATCGATAAAATATTTTTAAATACACAGAAGAAAACAAAAAAGTTCAAAAGAGGACATAAACAGGACACTTTTGTTACTACCTTGTCAAATTTAATTTACACTTAAAAACTACATAGCAGAAGATCATAGTTTCACAAAAAATTGTCCTTTTTGTTTGCTTTGGTTATAAAAATGCTAATAAAATTCTAAAAAAGCTATTTACACTTCTTGTCTCCATACTTCCTCTCAATGACTTCTTAACCTCTTATAATTTGACTTTCAAATTAATTTTTCTTTAAAAAAATTTAGTGTTTTATTTCCCCCCAATTACATGTAGAAAAAATTTTCAACATTTGTTTTAAAATTTGAGTTCCAAATCCTCTCCCTTCTTTCCCACACCCCTCATTGAGAAGGCAAGCAATTTGATATTTGATATTGAATATTTCCACATTAATGATTATAAAAAGCAACAACACAAAAACACATGTAGACCAAAATAGAAGCCCAAGAAAAATAAACAAAGTATTAAAGAATACTTTGATCTGTATTCAGATTCCATCAGCTCTTTCTCTAGGGATGGATAGCATTTTTCATCTTAAGTCCTTTGTAATTATCTTGGCTCACTGTATTGCTGAGAATAGCTAAGTCATTCACAGTTGATCTGTTACTGTGTATTATGTTCTCCTGGTTCTATTAATTTCATTTTGTATCAGTTCATGTAAGTTTTTCCAGGCTTTTCTGAGAGCATCTAGCTCATCATTCCTTACAGCCACAATAATATTCCACCACAATTATATACCACAAATCTTTCAGTCATTCCCCCAATTGATGGGCATCTTCTCAATTTCCCATTCTTTGCCACCAGAAAAGAGCTTCTGTAAATGTTTGGTCATAGTTCCAAATTGCTCAACATAAAGGTTGAATCAGTTCACAACTCCACCAATAGTGAATTAATGTCTTAATTTTCCCACATCTTCTCCAATATTTATCATTTTCCTTTTCTGTCCTATTAGCCAATGTAATAAGTATGAGGTAGTACTCAGAATTGTTTTAATTTGCATTTCTCTAATAAATTTCAAACTCATTTTTCAACTGAAACTATTCCTTCCAAAATTACCAATAATTTCTTAATTTCTGAACCCAATGGTCTTTTCTCGATCTTCATATTTCTCGACTTTCTTTGTAGCATATGACACTCACTCTTGAATACTCTTTTCTCCCTGGATTTTCCTGCCCCTTACATCTTTAGTTTCTTTTCCTACTTGTCTGACATCTGTTTTCTATCTCCTTACAGGGCCTGTGTCCTACTTTCTAATTGTGAGTATACCCAAATGTGCTGCCAAGGGCCATTCCTCTTCTCTTTCTACATACTTTTTCTTGGTGACCTCATCAACCTCTATATTATCTCTATGCAGATGACTTCCTAATCTATTTATCCTAACTTAGTCTCTTCTGACCTTTGTCCCATGTCACCAATTGTCCACTAAATGTGTTTCATAGACATTTCAGACTCAACAGGTACAAAACAAAACTCTCTTTTCCCAAAACTTATTCTGCTTTTGAACCCCATTATTTCTTTTGATAGCACTATTATTCTTCCAGTCACCAAGATTCACAACTTTGGAGTTATCCTTAATTCTTCACTGTCCCTTATGCAACATTTCCAATAAGTTGCCAAATGTCAAAAGAATATAAACTTCTGAAAACAAAGGACCATTTTATTTTTGTCTTTGTATAACTAGTGCCAATCACAGTGCCTGGCAAATAGTAGATGCTTAATAATTTCTTGCTGATTAGTTGACTTACTTAGTCTCTCACCTATTCTTCCTTTTCTCAAATTATAGGATTATTAACTTTGTCGAGGCCTCATCATCTGTTACTTGGCCTAGTGCAATTGCCTCCTAATTGGTCTCCCTGGCTGAAGTTTACTTCCTCTCTAATCCATCCCCTATATATTGTTAAAGTGATATTCCTAAAACATACATCTGACCACATCATTTCCCTATACAATAACTCTAGTGGTTGCCTGGTGCCTGTCTCTAGGATCAGATACAAACACCTCTGTTTGGCATTTAAAGTCCTTCACCACCTCACTCCAAATTACTTTGCTAGGGTTATTACACATTACTCCCCTTCACACATTTTACACTCTAGCCCAACTGTCCTTGCCTTTGCTCATTTGGGATATCCCGTATTTTTTTGTGTCTCCCATGCCTGCAATGGACATTATTTCTGCGTCTATAATTCCCAATTTCCTTCAATGATCAGCTCACATTGCCTCCATAGGACCTTTCCTAATTCACATAACTACTAGTGTCTCTTTCTACCCTGAAATTACAGTGTATTTACTTGAATATCATGTGTATATATATATATACATAATTATATGTGTCCATATTGTTTCCCTGATAGAATATAAGCTCTATATTCTTGTTTTTGTATTTCTAGGACATTGTACAGAGCACATAGAATGTGCTTTAAAAATGTTAACCCAACATCCCATCGAAGAATGCCTGGAAAGCTTGGAAATCAGAGCTGGAACAAGCAGAATTCTCTTTTTCCTCTTACCTCCTTTCTTGGACCTCCCATCTTGACTGCCCTAGAGTGCGCCTTGAACATTTTTGCTAATGCTCCCTTCCCAATGTCTCTTCCTGTCTAGACACTATACCTCCCATCCCTGCTCTTATCAAAGAGAACCCAGAATCCCTATTCTATACTAACCCATAGGCACATATTACCCTTTCTCATTGTTAATTGACTATCCCCCTCCAGGCGTCTTACTTTTTGGGCAAGCACCCTAATGCATCCTTAGGACATCTGGGCCTTGCCAACCATCCCTATAGCACATTCTTAGGAACTTTGGGCCTTTCCATTTACCTGGCAGTGGGATGTCCCCAATTAGAGTCTCAGGTCCTTGAGAACAAGGATTGTCTTTTTCTCTTTGTCTGTCTCCCCAGTGCTTGGCACATGAGTAAACACATAAAACATTTTTTCATTTAGTTTATTCATACAGATTGGTTGATTGACTAGTGCTTCATCATGGTTTGAAGCCTCTGGAAGAAAGTGCCCCTGATTTCTCTAAGGGTCTATAAGTAGCATTTTTTTTTCTACCTGAAGAAAAGGGGGAGGGTAAGTGAAGAAGATCATCATCCTCAGTGATTAAGGGAATCCAAATATTTGTGTATTAATATTTATAAGATTATTAGCTTGGGCTGCCCATCTAACTGCATATTATCATTTGGGCAATATTCATTCCATGTCTACTTGTTTTTCCAGTGTGGATGGTTAGTCTAATCTCTTTTGAATGGCTAGAAATGTGATGGATTGAGTAGAAAAAGCTTTGGAGAAGGAGTTAGGAGAAAGTCGGGATTAAGCCCATTCTATGGCTTGAATCATTGCCACAATTTGTGGGACCATGTGCACATCCTTTAAACTCTTTAAGCTCCAGTTTTATTATATATAGAATGGGTATAACAATACCCTCTTTCATGGGGTTATAATCAGGATCAAATGAGCTAATGTATGTAAAGCAGTTTATAAATTTTAAAGTGTTTTATAAATGTCAGTTTTTAGTATGAATGAATGGATTGAATGAAAAAGCATTTACTAACCACTTATATGTGCCAATCATTGTAGTAAGGACTCCAGTTACAAATATAAAGGAGAAAGAGTCCCTGTCCTCAAAGTGCTTAATTCTAAATGGGAGAAACAGTAAATATAAGGGAGTTGTGGTCTAGGAAAGATATGATAGACATAGAAAGTTATAAGGAATAGTGACTTGTGCCTCTGTGTGTGTGGAGAGGGGGAGGTATAGATGAATATCTCCTTTCAAGTAGCATTGACAGTATTGATTTTTTAAAAACTTTTATTTATTTTAGTTTACATCATTCATTTCCATGACATTTTGAGTTACAAATTTTCTCCCCATCTTTCCCCGACCCACCACCCCAAAACAGCCAAACCATTGTATAACCCCTCCCCCAATCTATTCTCTCCTATGTCCTCCCCCATCACCCCTC
>JAQQSU010014864.1:0-11312 GCA_028627135.1 Pseudochirops cupreus | reverse complement strand
GTGCTGGCCGCTGCCTCCCCCTATTTCCACGACAAGCTGCTCCTGGGGCACGCACCGAGGCTCACTCCGCCCAATGTCATCGAAGCGGATGCCTTAGAGGGGCTGCTCCAGCTTTATCTACTTGGGGCACCTGAGCCTGCCGCTGGACGCTCCCTGCCCACCTCCTGGTTGCCAGCGGCCTTCAGATGTGGCAGGTTGTGCATCAGTGTTCCGAGATCCTCCGGAGCTCTGTGAAGGAAGCTCCAACCACACCCTCCTTGTCTCTTCTTCATCCTCTGGGGGGTGGGGGTTGGGGGGGTCTGGTGTTCCCGCCCAGCCCCACCCCAGCCTCCCGTACAGCCTCCCACTCCCACTGAGAGCTCTGTTGTAGGATTGGGGGGTAAGCTGGGGGAGGTGCTGCAGATTCAGGTGGAGGAAAAGGAGGAAAAGGAGGAAGAAAAACAAAAACCCTTACTAGTTGCCCCTCAAACCCCACAAACCCAGAGAGTGGCAGGGGGGACCCCTCGTCCTCGTGCCCCCAAGTTCCCTGCCCATATCTACTACTACCCGCAGATTACCAGATGGTGAAGGAGTCTCAGCTGAACCTCCAACACCTACACCTCTGTCCCCCAAAATCTTCTACATTAAGCAAGAAAAGCTTGACCCTGAGGAAGAAGTAGTTGGGAGTGGGACCCAGCCTGAGAGAGGAATGGAGGAGTCCAGAGAAGGGTTTCCTAGTGGAGCACTGGAGCAGGAGGAGGGGATCTTGGATTCCTGCTACCCCCCAGTGCAGGGGGAGCTTCCAGTGGAGGGGGCCCATCATGGAAACCAGTAGATCTTCATGGGAATGACATCTTCTCAGGAGGTGATGGGCTAGGAGGGACAGGACAAGCTGTGCATGGGCCAGTAAAGTTAGGGGGAGCACCCCCCCCCCATGGTAAGCGCTTTGGCTGCCTGTGTGGGAAGCGGTTTGCAGTGAAGCCAAAGCGGACCTACACATCATGCTGACCTTTAGTCTCAGGCCTTTTGGCTGTGGTATCTGCAACAAACCTTTCAAACTCAAAAACCATCTGACTGAGCACATGAAGACACATGCTGGAGCCCTGCATGCCTGTCCCCACTGTGGTCCAAGATTCTGTGTCCATGACTGTTTCCTTCAGCATCTAGAGCTCTGCAAGGGCCAAGGCTGGGCCACTGCTCGTTGGACATACAAGTGATGGCTTATGTCAGAGGTGCACTCCCCTCAAAATAATATGATGAACCTCCTTGTGGAGGCTCAGAGTGACCATCACTCCTAGCTGCAAGTGTTAGGAAGGTGGATTGCCTTAACAGTTGGTTATTTACATGCTTTATTCCAGGATGTGGCCCTCAACCTTGCAAGTATGGAAATTCACTTTAATAGATCACCTGGCAGATGATCTAAGTCAGGCCCTAGGAAAATTGATTCTTGTAAACCAGAATGCCTATTTAATATTACTGAAGGATTTCCCTCACCTAGGAACCAACACCAATCGGGCACCTTCCTCCCCAGAAAGCCAAATTTCAGTTGGAAGGATTCATACAGCAAAAGAGTGGTCTTAAAGAAATGTTTAATTTGGTCTATATTGGAAGTTAAAGGATTTCTATTTTATAGATAAATGTATCTTAGGAACTAAATTCAGGCATTCAGAAACTGATGTTACCCACTAGTTTAGTGACTGTTGAACAGAATAAACAAGGCATTTCTCCACCTCTTGCTTTATAGAAGATTCTCCACTGTTATGTTTACATGATCCTTTGTCACTGTGACCCAATTTTGGAACTAAACTTTTTTTGTATCTGAGATGGACTGGTTCCCATTCATCTCACCCATGATCCTGTTAATTCTTAGTCTGAGGATATCTCCTCTGCAACCTATTTGCCCAAGGCTTATTTTCTATAACACTGATGCGTATTCCAATAGTCCTGGAGAATGTAGTTACAACAACAAATAATCAAGCTGACTGGAATGTGACAACCACTGACCTAGGATATGAGCACTTACCTCATTTTCTTCCAGGCCTTAAACCACTTCCCACAGAACATAAAGAGATGACAATGTTAAGAAAGACCCCAGGGCTGGCCCTGAAGAGAGACTTAACAGAAGTTCCCAGGCTCAGTGTACAACACTACTTCCACCTCCACACAACTGAAGCATCAGGGTACTTTATTACTTCAAATAAATACAGTTCTGAACCCTTAAAAAAAACACATTTCTCTTTTAGCAATGCTACAGCAAAAGAAGAAGAAGAAGAAGAAGAAGAAGAAGAAGAAGAAGAAGAAGAAGAAGAAGAAGAAGAAGAAGAAGAAGAAGAAGAAGAAGTAGAAGTAGAAGGAGGAGGAGGAGGAGGAGGAGGAGGAGGAGGAGAAGGAGAAGGAGGAGAAGCAGGAGGAGGAGGAGAAGGAAGAGGAGGAGAAGGAGAAGAAGAAGAAGAAGAAGAAGAAGAAGAAGAAGAAGAAGAAGAAGAAGAAGAAGAAGAAGAAGAAGAAGAAGAAGAAGAAAGAGTTAAGAAAGGACATGTTTCAATTTGCACTGAATTAATTTCTCTGGATGTAGGCAGCCTTTTTCATCATGATTTCTTCAGAATTGTCTTGGATCATTATAGTAATCAGAATGGCTAAGTCTTTCATAGTTGATGATTATTACAGTATTGCTATTACTGTCTACACTGTTCTCCTGGATCTGCTCACTTTATTTTGCATTAATTCATATATCTTCTCAGGCTTTTCTGTAAGCATTCACCTCATCATCTCTTAGAGCACATTATTCTATTATCATCCTATATTCAAACTTGTTCAGGCATTCCCCAATGGATAGGTATCCCCTCAATTTCCAATTCTTTGCCACCACAAGAAAGAGTAGCAATAAATATTTTTGTACATATAGATCATTTTCTCTCTCTTTTGATCTCTTTGGAATACAGATCTAGTTGTGGTATTTCTGGTTCAAAGAATAGGTATAGTGTTATAGGTCTTTGGGTATAGTTTGTGCTTCAGATTGGTTAGACCTATTCACAACTCCCACCAACAATGTATTAGTATACCTACTTTGCCACAGCCCTTCCAGCGTTTGTCATTTTCCTTTTCTGTCATGTTAGCCAATCTATAGGTATGAGGTGATACTCACAGTTATTTCGATTTGAGTTTCTCTAATCAATAAAAATTTAGAGCATTTTTATAAGAATATTGATAGCTTTGATTTCTTCCTCTGAAAACTGATTATTCATATCCTTTTGTCATTTATGAATTGGAGAAAGGCTCTTATTTTTTATAAATGAGTCACATCCCCATATGTTTAAGAAAAGAGGCCTTGATGAGAGAAGATATAATTCCTTTCCTACGAGTTTCCTGCTTTCCTTTTAATTTTGGTTATATTGCTTTTATTTGTACAAAAACATTTTTAATTTAAAGTAATCAAAATTATCCTTTATACTTCCTGTGATCTTCCTAAAGAGGAAATCTACGAAAGTGATAAAATTGCCGATTTTATGTGCAGAATTAACAACATGCTACTAACATAGAGATAGTGCTACTGATCTGAGATTGGGATATGGCATGTGCTTTGATATTTTCAGTTTATTTTGTTTTCACTGGTTTTTAACAGAATTTTTCACAAAAATCCATACATTTCTTTTTTTCTTGTTTCCCTCTCTGTACATTGCCATACATTATAATATGACTGGGAAGGAAAGAAAAAAAAAAAAACAACACACTATGACTCTTTGTTTCTAGCTTGAGGAATGCTACTAATGTTTTAAAAATAAATTAAGTGTATTTAATTTTAGCATTTATTCAAGCTTATATTGTTACATGTAAAAGGAGATTCCAATTATGACAATTCAGAATAACAAATTTTTCCTCTAACTGGTAAAGTTTTAAAAAATGTTGGAAACTTTAGAAGTATATTGCTTTGAGCCTTGTATTAGCAGTATTAGAGAGTCAAAAATGCTCTATTATTCATTAAGGAATATTCTAAGGAAATCATTTCAGTTTATTACTATTCAACTTAACCATTCCTTTCTACTTTCGGCTTGGACTTGCAAATCAAGGTTATCTATAACTTTCAAATAAAGTAGATGTATGTATAACATGTTCCTATTTATTTCTCTGTGCTCTCTAGAGAAATGGAGATAGAAAGGGACAGAAGAAATACAGCTTCTCTGTAGTTATGGAGTGAATAGTTCACTGGTTTTGTTTGCATTGCCCAGTCTCCCTGAGAAAGTTTTCTGAAAGTGCTGTTGCCTCTGACCAGGTTCTAAGTGCTGATTGTTCAAGAGAAACCTGTTGTGTAAAGACATAATTGAGATTTTTGTTTTGTTTTCCCATGGCAACAAAGTCAACCTGAAAACTTTTCAGATCTCTTTAAGATGAGAGAACTGCTTGTTCCTATAATTACATAACACTCTCACAGTTCCTTTAAGGCACTGTTTTATCAGATCAATATAAAAGAGAAGTACATTTGCCCAAGATCAGAGAAGCGGCTTTGTGTTGATCATATTTGCTTTTCTACATAAACCAAGGACATTACAGCTTACAGTCCCAGATTGTGGGTTTCTCTGATAATATTATATTATCCCAAACTGATGTGCCTGCCAGCTACTTTTCCCTAAGTCTGTCATACTCTCCCTTATAGGTATTATGTGTATTGATAAGAGAGAGTGACCCAGGCTTGTGTGTAGAGCTGTTGAGTTTTGAGGGTGCTGGGACCCTGAAATAGTGACATGCAAGTCCTGCCCAAATGAATTCTAGCCAAACCTTCTTTCAGTCAAAGAAAAACAAGGTTTATTAAAGATCAGTCATATTGACCAGTGTCTAAGGAATCTAAGCATTTGTATGGCTAATGCAAATGGACCAGATTGAATCTGAGTACTTCAACAGAGAGGCTTTCACTGTCCCCGCCCCATAATTCTGGTTCCTTCCCTCTATTATTTCTAATATGACTTGTATATAGCTTTTTTTTGTACTTAACTGTTTACATGCTGTCTCCCCCACTTAAGAGAATAGACTATCATTTACCTTTCTTTGTATCCTTAGCACTTAGCATACTGACTGGCACATAATCAGTGTTTATTGACTCACTAACCAACAGGCTTCCCTTAAGACCCTGAAAAGTTTGTGTATTACCTGTGAGATGGTGATCCTTTTGGGGAACACCAAATTAGTGTATGTGGTGGCAGATTGAAGTGACCTAGACAGTGCAAAGGAAGAGAAGGTGGCCACATGCTCTAAAGGGCTACATATATATTAGCTGACTTGATTACTCCCAGTAAATTTTCTTAAATATTAGCATCTTCCATTTTCTGGAAGCAGAAAGTAGATAGCAGTCCATGTGTTCCCATGAAACTCTTTAAGATGGTTAATTACAGATAACTGGCTAATTAGAATTGATGGAGATAATTTTCCCACCTAGAATTTCCTACAGTGATGAAATCTCAAATCTAAACAATGACCCTAATTTCAGACAAGGTTCATTGTTATTACATCATTTACCTGAAGTACAGGTATAATTGACAGAGCAGAGACTTTAATCCAAATCTTCAGATTCTAAATCCAGTGCTCTTTCTCAACAGTATTTACTAGTGGACAATATATGCCATGTTCGAGAGAGCTATGCTGGTTGGTGCTTCTGTTTTATGCATTCTAATTCCTAATTCTAGGCTTTAGAGAGAAAATTGTTGGAAACTGTACATGGTGTCCCTGGTTTCAAAATTACTCCTTAGTGATTCAGCTGAGGATCATAAATCAGAAACTCATATTGAGATATGTAAAGAAGGCCATCCTTATCCTCAAAATGAAGACATAGGTGAATGCAAAAGAATCAAAGATACAAGTAAAGTTTTATGTTCAAGAGAAATAATCTGCTGCTATGTATTACCTATAACTCAGGGGAATCCTTTAGCCAATTAAATAGTAGGCATGGGACCTTGGGAAAGGGAAAATTGAGTTCAACTGCATTGGCCTTTGGAACAAGTAGATAACCAAGTAATCTGAATGAAAAATTCATCTGTTTCTTTTGTCAGGCACCAGGTGTGATGAAATTGAAAGATCAGCTCCATGTGGTCATAAGATCCTCTGCGTCCATTAAAATAGAGTAAATTTTTCAGCATACATTCAAAAGATAGCATCATAGAGACAAAGTTAAAATCAATGCCACTTACCTTGAACAGAGACTGTGAAAACAAAAATAAAGAATGTGTCCAAATCTTCACTGGACCAAGAAAGGCAGAAACTCATATTTTACTTTTGTTCTCCCATTCTACACATACATTTGTTTTCAAAAACCCTGGGATACCCAGGCACTGGTTATTTTATTATATTGTTCCAAACTTAAGTGATATGAGGAGTTATTTGGTACGTTAAAATGCTTTGTAAATATAGAAGTAATAACATCTTTTAGCACAGATATAGGAGAATACCTTGGAGACTGTCAAGTTGATTTTCAATGGTTTATCTCTTCAGTCTTTACAAGAACAGTCTTCTAAAAAATTCTGAAACTATTGCTTTGAAAAATATGAAGTAGAAGCAGTTGAGCCTATATAGATCATTAGATGTGTAATTACTAGTGTATCAACAAAGCACAGCAAATAATGAATCAACATTTTGACTCAATTCAATTTGAATTTATTAATCCATTCATTTTAGTATTTTGGAAAACTGCATTCCTGGTACTTATCTTCCCTTTTAATTTTATTGTCTACTCTGTTGAAATACCTTTTTGTGCTTTAGATTTTAATGAGTTTTCTTCCTCTTGGGATTTTTGGTGGTTTTAGGTGGTTTTGTTTTGGCTTGTTTCTGTTTTTTCTGCTGATATTTTCCTGTTACTCATTTTTCCTATTCCTCTTTTCTTCACAGGTGGATTTGCCCCTGATACTATACCTCAAAGTTTTCTCAGTATCCTCCCATATTGAGGAATTAACATTTCACTGCCTACAGCTCCTGCTTCAAGTAGTTATATGTGTATGTATGGAAATATATACCCATGCACACACATGTATATATATATATACACATGTGTGTGTATATGTGCATACATACATGCATTCACGCATACTACACATAAACACATACATATGTTATACTGGCCCCAGCTTGATTCTATTTCCCTTTCCTTGGGAGCCTAGTTAAGCCCCAGAAGCATTCCCTCCCTGTCTCAGGATCCTTCTATTCTATAATTCTCTGACTGGGCTGAGAAGAAGCTTTATGGAGGTTTAGCAAAGCATGGAGTGGGTATTCTGGGCATAGTTTCTGTCACATTGAGCTTTCATAGTCACAGTAGTGCCACAGAATGAATGAAACCAGATCCCCATCTCCTATAATTGCCCCTGCCAGTGCCTAAGGAGATCTCATATGATATCCTCTGAGTACTGAAACTGAACAAAAGGGAAAAGATATTGGTGGGATATGAGGGAAGAGATTACAGCCACAGCAGAAAAATCTCAGTGTATTACAAAAAACATGCCTCTGCATTATTTTATGTGCCCTGTCTGAGAATGGAAACTGGTGGTGGAGGGGAAATGAGTACGAGAGTTAATGATTCACATTCTCCACTGTAAATTCATAGGGCTGTTCCTTTGTTGGATTTGCTGCTTTCTTGTCCTGTGGAAATAAATAAATGTAATTACTCTACATCTGGTGGAACATTCCTTTTTTTTTTCTTTTGAAAGAAAGAGACAGAGTTAATGGAGACTGCACCTGTAATTCTAAACTAAAGAAATCGAAAAGAACAGGCATGTCTTCAGCATCTACTGTGTGTTAGGCATTATGTTAAGTGCATTATAGATAACATTATTTGATACTCACATGGAAGGTGGATATTTTCATATTCCCCACTTTGTAGTTCAGGAAACTGAGGCAGGCTGAAGTTTAAGTGACTTGCCCAGGATCAAACAACTAGTAACTGTTCGAAACATAATTTGAACTTAGCTCTTTCTGATGCTGCTGGGCCAGCTATACACTTCTAGGATATATCTGCAGAATTTGTGAAGGAGTGTTCCTTTTATTCAGATAGGATGTATTGACCTAAAATTGAGGTGAGTGCCAAATTAAAGCACCCTAACAGATACTATAAATTATCACAGAAATGATCCTTTTAGGAAGACCTCAATCTAAATAGAAATAATATTTAAAATTGAATGTTGTAGCATATCTATGACCAATGGAAGCAGGAACATGGAGAGTGTGTGTGGAAGGTGAAAAAAGGAGATGAAATTAACACAGATTTTGTTATATGCTTCTAGACTAGTACCATTTGGACAAAGGGTGAAATTTTTCTTGATGATCGGTTCTATTCTGTTTTGCTTCTTTTAAGACAGAAACATTCCTAAAATCTAGAAGTAGCATTGATCAAATTATTTTGATTTGGTATATACATTTGTTAAGGAGAGTGAGCTGGGATTCCATGGGATAGAGGTTTGATATTATGATTAAAAAGCTGATTAAAGTAACTCTGAAAAGTCTCCATTTCCTGGATGACATTTTAAGATTGGCAGTCGAATGAATAATCAGGGGCTGATATATGGGGGTTGAGGGTGTTTACTCATTAAAAAAAATAATAATTCCTATAACAGTAAACTCTAAGGTAAAAAAAAAAGCTATAGCAATTGCCTCAAAAGATGGTTTGAGAATCCAATGTCATTTGCAAATCCTAAAGGGATGTGTATATAAAAGTATATTTGTGGATATATGTATGTGTGAATATTTAAGTATATACGTGTATGTGTAATTGTTGTGTATTATATATGGAAATATATAAGTATGTGAATTGTTCATAGAAACAGATGGAAAAATCTGAAATAAATTTAGAAAAAATAAGTTTTTTGGTAGAGGAGATTTGTCTACAGCTGTGGGTTAATTATTAATGATGAAAACTTGGAGAGAGCTAAGAAGAAAGTAAGAAATTGATAAGCTGAAGGTTTGGCCTAAACTGGGACATTATGCTTAGAGTGATCTGTGAAGTTCAGAAAGTCATATATAAAATGAATATTCTAAGGAAGTACTACAAGCAAAAATGTCATGGGATTTGGTGAGTAATCTATCATTAATGAGAATAGTCAGTTTGGGAAAAAAATCAATTACAATGATTAATTCTTTTTTTTTTGTTTCAATTAGTGTTAGCCTACCTCTTACTATGAATATTGTCTGTAAAACCAACCACCAAGCAAAAGCTGATTTCAACAACACAAAGCCATATTCTTCTGAGGCATGGCTACTGACCTGTTGCTAGTTCAGGAACAATCAATCCATGAATATGATTAAGTTCTTACTAAGTGCCTGGTGCTGTATAACCAAGCACTAGAGAAGACAAAATAAATAAATAAATAAATTCCTGTTATCTGAAAGCTACAGCCTAAACACCTAAAGTATACTTATTTTCTGAATCTTATGTATTTCAGATGGAAGTAACTTTATGATTGAAATAGCCCAGAATTCATAAACAAAAGATTGGGGTTGAAATGCAAATTCTGTCACTAACTCTTGATGCAGACTTTGGACAAGGCACTTTGCCTTACTAAGCATCAGTTTCCTCTTATACAAAATGAGGACTAAACTAGTATTTTTTTATATGAGCAAATTGCTGTGAGAATCTTTGGGAAAACCTAAAGCAGTACATAAATATCAGGAACTACTAGGGAAAACCAAGACAGGCACAGGGTTTTCCAATCTTCTTTCTCAATTGCCTTCTTGGAATGCTGCCAAAAAACCCTCCCAATACTCACAAATAAATCCCTCATTTCCTGATGCAGATGAAAGGAAGAACAAAGAAGAGAAACAAGACTTTCATTCCTTAATCTTCCCACCATTATATAGTTCCTTGTTCTTCTACCTAGGGTGAAAAATAAATGCTAGGGAGATGTGTTCAATGAAAGTTAAAAAAGCCATTACTCTGTAAATGTAAAGCATCCCCTCAAAAAATTGGGGAAAGATTAATGTCATATTTCCTTCGGAACTTGTTCTTTGTGTTTGCCTTCTGTTAAAAATTCATTTTGGGAAGGGCAAAGAACACATCTATCTGTCGGCAAATATTTCAGTTGAATATCTTTTTAGTCAATAAGGAACTATCTAGTGACAACTCCGTCCAACAAACCGTTCAGCTTATTTCATTCATATTTTACATCTAGTTCAGTGATGAATTTCATTAGTAAATCAATTTCCAATTTTAATGTCTCAGTCTTTTAGTGTCCTCTCTTAGAAAGCATTCTGAACAGCCATGATCCATGCCTCCCCACAGAGCATACACAGGTGCTATTAGAGAAGGCAGTCTCTTTTCTATGTTTGAAATTGCTTATCTAAAAGAAAAATCTTCTCCATCTTTTCTGCTTCCCTTTCTTTCCTTGCCTTCCACTCTGAGCAACAAACCCTGTGCATTTAAAGAAAATGTTATGCTCTGATACATTTGATTAGCTTCACTTGGCTGGCTTTCTAATTTTTCTTTCACTGTTGTATTTTTAGAGAGTTAGAAAACATACTCTAAGAGTTTTGGAGGGGGTCAGTCAAGTGGTCAGACATAGTAAACATAAGGGATCTTACTCTGCAGGCTTCCATCTGATGGGAATTGTATATTTTGTTCATTTTTTTAAGCCTCATCCTGTTATGGAGTTAGTGAAAACAGATGCTTTTCCTAGAACACACCAGTTTGGTTTTTAGCAGTTATAAAATCCCAAATCCCTGAAGGTATTGTTTCTTCGAATCTCCACATTAATAATAAATAGGCTTTTGAGCAGTATGGGAAATTTGACAAAATCTTTTTTTTTTCCTTTAAGAAACCACAAATCATAATATGGAGTCAAGGAAAAGAATTATGATTCCAAACTTGGAACATTTCTAAAGGGGACATTAAGTTCAGTATTGTCACAACTCATAGACATTTTTTTGGAGGCAGAGGGTTCCACAATAAAACAAAATTCTTTGCCCAAGCTCATATTTCTATGGGCAAAAGTTTGCAAAGTGGATGAAAAATAGATGATGTGATTTTTCTCCTGGTTGCTAAATAGGAAAAGACTCCAATTCATTAGTCTACACATGCATTTATATAAACATACCGCTATGATGTTCTAATATCAAGTAAACTTTGTGGCCAGAGAATTAAGTATTTTAATGAATCAGTATCTTTGGTCAGGAATCTCATAACTCTTCATTCCATTCATTTATTTCAGGGAAACCTTACAATAGCTGACATGATTGTGTCTCTATATATTCCCATCTATATCAATCTATACCCACATATATGTATGCATGTGTGTATATATATATGCATAACCACAACACATATATTACATGTATATTATAGACAACATTATATATTTCCCAAAGACACT
>JAQQSU010014863.1:0-11312 GCA_028627135.1 Pseudochirops cupreus | reverse complement strand
ATATGCAAATATGTTTTGCATGATTTCATATGCCTAATTGATACCTTATTGTTTGCCTCCTCAGTAGTGATGGGGGAAGTGCAGGAGGGACAGAGAGAATCTGAAATTTAAAATTAAAAAAGAAAAGAGAATGGTAAGAATAATTAAAAGAATCTTTAAAAAGAACTATACCTTTAAAAATATATTAACCTCCTCACCCCCCCCCAAAAAAAAAGTGAGATGGGTCATTCTCAAGACAAAATTTGGCTACCATTATAATTGAATCATAGATTCAAAGCTGGAAAGGACCTAGCCCAACCCTTTCATTTTACAGATAAAGAAACTAAGACCCAAAGAAGCTAAATTACTTGCTCAAGGTCACTTAGGTAGTAAAAATTAGAGGCAGGATTTGAACCCATTTCCTCTGACTTCAGAGCCAAAATGTTTTCCATTGGTCCATTTTAATAATCCTTAAAAGGAAAGAAGAGAAGAATCTAAGGAATTTAATGCAGATAAACAAGAAGTTCTCCAGGGATATCAGAGCTTAAAATGACATCAACAAAAATAGGAGCAGTCCATCAATAACTAGTTCTGAAATGCCGGGTGCCAGCCACTGCACTGAGCAACTCTAGGGGACAAAGAAAGGCAAGAGACAGTGCCTCCCCTCAAGCAGCTTACACTCTAATGATGGAGACAGCACATAAACAACTAGGTGCAAAGAAGTGATATACAGGATAAATTGAAAATAACAGGGGGTAGGGGAGGCTAGGTGGAGCAGTGAATAGAGTACTGGCTCTGAAGTCAAGAGGACCTGAGTTCAAATCTGGCCTCAGACACTTAACACAAAAAACTAGACATGTGACCTCGGGCAAGTCACTTAACCCCAATTGCCCAGTCTTCCCCCCTCCAAAAAGCAAAAAAAATAAAATAAAATAAAAAGGAGCAGCTAGATGGTGCAGTGAATGGAGCACTTGCCTTGGAGTCAGAAGGACTTGAGTTCAAATACTGCCTCAGACAATTGACACTTACTAGCCATGTGACCTTGGGCAAGTCACTTAACCCCAATTGCCTTGCCTTCCCCCCTCCAAAATAAAAAAAAGAGAAAGTTTTAGAATTAAGGAAGTCAGGAAAGGCTTCCTGTAAAAAGTAGAATTTTAACTAGGACTTGAAGCCAGGAGGCAGAGGAGAGGAGGAAGAGCATTCCAGGCATGAGAGATAGTGAACAAGCCTGGAGTCTAGAGATGTATTGTCTTGTTCAAAGAGCACCATTCTGTATCGCAGAGTACATGATGTGTATGTGGAGCGGAGGATGGCAATGTAAGAAGGCTGAAAAGGAAGGGGAGGTGGATATGTGATCAAGGAAGAAATGAAAGAACAGCATAATCCTGTAAGAATTGTCTCAGGAATGATAAAGCCAAGAATAAACTAAGTTTTAAGAAAAATGCTGTGATCTTTCTAGGTATGTCCAAAGGAAGAAGAGCAATGAGGAGAGGGAGTTTCAGGATTGCTACAATCTCTGATTGTATGAATTCTATGTCCTTTGACATGGATATTTCCAAGAGAATAGAGAACTAGGATGTTATCAACACCACAAATGTCATTGATCTTTGAGAGAGTCAGTGTTCCCTTGCCCTTTGATGTGCTGTGCACCCAAGATGGCAGTCACTTTGTGGTACCGCCCAATACCGTGACTTTCCCCAGGTACCTACACAACAATACAAACTCAAATGCATGGGAGAAAACACCCAGAGAAGCAAATTATCCATAGATTCACTCAATCCTTTACCACCAAGGAGTGGGAGCTTCGTGAAAGAAATCTTAGCAATCATTCAATTTAATGCCCTCATCTTTTAAAGAAACTGAACGAAAGGAAGCAAAGACAGTCACGCTACTACTAAGTATTAAATCTTCTGACTTCAGATCCAGTGGTCTTGTGAATGTACTACAATGTCTTTCTTAGAAATGACCAAGTTTTCTTCCTCTCCTCTTCACAAATTCCCCCCACCCAAGTCAAACGAAAGAGTTGGTAGGGCCTGGAGTTAGGAAGACCTGAGTTCAAATTTAAACTCTGTTCACTTCAGTTTCCTCATCTGAGGAAAATGGAGATCATGATAGCACTTACCTCCCCTGATTATTGTGAGGGATCTAATGAGCTAATAATTTATAAAGCTCTTAGTCAAGTGCCTTGCACATATTAAGTGCCATATAAATGTCAGCTTTTATTATTAATTATTACTTTGTTGTTATAGTTATTATTGTTGTTGTATAAAGGCCAGTTTAGGACCAGCAACCTAGAAACTTAGCATCTCTTTTCTTTTATTTACTGTCTGTAGCTATTCTCAGAAAAAAACCTGATGTCTTCATTGGGAATATTTGAAGCCACTAAATTCTTTCCTGCTCCCAGAGATCAAGTGCTCTACCTCCCTAATGGTGGGGGTAGGGAGGCCTATAGGTCAGAGTAAAGCATATAATGTTAGTGGGTGATACATGCGTATATATGAGAGAGAGAGAGAGAGAGAGAGAGAGAGAGAGAGAGAGAGAGAGAGAGAGAGAGGAAAGAGGGAGAGATGGAGGGAGGGAGAGAGGAGAGAGGGGGAGAGAGAGAGAGAGGGAGAGGGAGGGAGCTTCAAACTGAAATGGGGGAGTACAAGCATGATTAGGAGGCATCTGAAACACAAGATATCTAATGGCTATTCTCAAGACCTTCCCCTCTTCCTCCAGATGACTTTGGCCTTGAGGGACTGAAAGAATGAATAGATGTGAACCATTAGGATACAGAATGAATGGAAGAGATACCGGATGACTAAAGTAGGGAAAATGTTGTCTTGATTAAAAAATTGGGAGAAGATGGTTAACTTCATGATGATCCCTGATGAAGCCCTAAAATGAGTAAGTGTAAGGCTTGTGAGTACTTAGAGAAGCAATGATCAGCAGAGAGGCAGCATGGGTTCACTATGAATAAATCACAGTAGACTAATTTCATTTGCCTTTTTGACAGGTTACTGAAGTATGGAATGCTGTGAACATAGTGCATCTGGATTTCAACAAAGCATTCAGCAGCCTCTCTCATTTTAGAATAGTGAGAATAAATGAGACCTCAATGATAGTACAGTTAGAGAGGTTTGTGGCTGATCTAATACTGTATGAGATAGGTACTAGACATGTGATTTCATTAGTACAGGAGACCACTCCCTCCCCCCAAGGGAGGAAACTTCCTCTATCAATGCAGGTGGTTATTTTCTCTGCAACTTTAAGTCTTTGAGAGTTTTCTAGAGTAGTAAAGTTAAGTGACTTACCCAGGGTCATACAGCTAGTATACATCTGACATGAGACTTGAACTCAGGTCTTACTGGCTTTGAGACTGGCTGTTGATATGTTCTACCACACTGCCTCTTATTTAAGACCACATACAAAAAACATTGCTTAATTGGTCACTGATAATGTGGAGTGAGGTCTCTTTGCTGTGCTATAGAGCTCTTTTTCTCCACCCTGATCCGTTGCAAATTTAATTCATTCAGTGACTTGAATAAATGGTTTATCAAATCTGTGGATATCATAAAGTCAGATTATTAATTATGTTGGGTAATAGAATCAGGACACTCTCAAATCTCAACGTGCTGAGGTGATGGGTCAAATATAACAGAATGAAATATAACAGAGATAAATGTAAAAACTTGGACTCAGAATTAAAAATAAAAAGAACTGCATAAATACTAGATGGGAGTAAACTGACTAGATGTTCACTTGAAAGACCTAGAAATTGTGTAATATAAAGTCAATAGTGTGACTAGGCTACAAAAATAATGAACTTGATCATGAGGTGTATTAACAGAAATAAAGTGTACAGATAAAGGGTAGTAGCAATTCCACTGTTCTCTGCAGGGATCAGAACATATCTGAAGGGTTCACTTTTAGTTGCCATATTTTAAGGAAGGTCATAAACTAGCTGAAATCCATAGAAATAGGCAACCAGAATGGCCAGGGGACCTGAAACCATGGCATACAAGTAATTGTTGAAGGAGTTACGGGCATTTCATAGGGTCACAGAGCCTGAGATGAAAGGAAGCTTAAAGGTCATCTAGTCCAACCTCCTTGTTTAACAGATGAGGAAACTGAGGCTAGGGATGTTAGTGGCTTGGCCAAGGTTACGCATGTCTCAGGTGCTTTGACTTCAAAGTCAGTGTTCTTTTCATCATGCACACTGCATTCAGGGGTTAAAAGAATTCTATTTTAAATTTAATTCAATTCAATTAAAAATTATTAAGCACCCACTATATACAGAAGATAATGCCAGGCATTGGGGGAGATACTTAGATACTTTGATAGACCTCTGAATTCAACTAAAATACTTAAGGCCCTCCTTTAGATCACTGGACACAGAAAAAGAGAAGTGATAAAAAGGTGAAATTTGACACATTCTTTTAGGAGGTGCATATGCACAACTAACTCTAACATGAAATTTACACACTCTAGAATGTAAAACTTGCTTTCCCTATGATTTCTACCTTTTGCCCCTACTTTTGACTTCTAGAGCCACATTGAACAAATCTGTTCCCTTTTCCATATGGCAGTCCTTGAACAAATATTTGAAGGTAACTAACATGAGGGGAGGCAGACTAAATGATTTCTAAGGTCCTTTCCATCTCTTGAGCCCAGGTCCCTCTTACCTCTTCCCTGCCACTGTTAACGTTTTCAAGAAGAACCTGAATGAACCCTTGTCAGGAATGTCATATAAGCAATTCAGGCATCTGGTATGAGTTGGACTATATGAGGCCCCTTCCAACACGAGATCCTGCTCTTCTAGGAAAAGAAATGAATTTACATGTGCCAGTACGAAGTGGAACCTAACTAGTTGTTTTTTTTCCATTCAAAGCTGTTATAGGGAAGACTCCATCATAGCAAAGTCGTATTAGGACTTCTGGGTGCTATGGTCTAAGATGGAATCATCTGATACCAAATTTCGTGTTCTAACATACTTTGTCATTGTGAGTTAGTCTACCAGTGTAGACTGCTACTGACGTTGGGAAGTCCATTTTTGTTTGTGTTTGGAATCTATTTGATTGTTCTAGAGTCTGTCAGTATCAACAAATTGATAGCTCCCTCCCCTGTTTTGTAGTCAGACTCTCTGAGGTGTTGTGACACAGAGTGGATGCCAAAGGTCAGGATCCTCTTTTACTACACTCATGTGCCCAAGAGTGGATGCATTTCAGTGCAAGTTTAAATGAGCACTTCCTGAATGATTCCAAGGATGACTTGAAGTAAAATTCACATTCTAATATTCTAGTATTTCTAATAAAGCAATGACAGCTAATGAAAAATAGCCAATAAGTCAGTTCAGGCTTCTTTGGAAGTAGCAGGACAGCTTGAGGGAGAGACAAGGGGCAACATTTTCCAGGTGAGTCAAACAACTACCAGCAGAAAAACCACCTTTTCCCTGATGGAGATAGGTCAGAATTTAGAACTCAAAAATCTTCTCCCCAGGTCACTAGTGCTACTACTAGCCTGGTCCCCACTGCCATCATTGAGGGAAGCAATCTCTGTGGAGAAGAAGCCCATCTTCCTCATTACTGCCAACAACAACTACTGACCAACTGCTACCCATAGGCAAGCAAACCCAAGAGTCCCAGGAATACCAGTACCTTACCTCCACCTCTAGACCACTGGTCCTGCCTCTACTCCAGGGCCCACACACATCATCCAAAAAGTAACTACTGTGGGGACAAGACCAGTCATCCTCATCAAATGCTGGCCAATTGCCACCTGAATGTAAACTCCTTTAAGGAGATTCAATGCAGTTTTGTGCATTAGAAAGAATGCCAGATTTGGAGTCAAGAAAGCCCTGATTTCAAATTCTGCCTCTAACAAATGCTAGTTGTGTAAGCTATCCATTCTGCTACTTGTATACTTCCACACTGATACATCAGTGTGAATATTTTAGATTAAAATTTCTTGGAAATTCACACAGCACAGAGAGGAAGCCCAGAGTAGTGAATGGAGTATGGGTTTACTATCAGGAAGAACTCTGTTACCTACTAGTGCATAATTCTGGGCAAGTCACTTAACCACTGTCATCCATTTCATATGAAAAACAGGAATGATAATATCAGCAGCAATGACCTCACAGAGTTGTCATAATGACCAAATTAGATAATGAATAATAATCACACTGATAATAATATAGAGAGCTGATAGGCATTTTTAGAGCACATAATAAGCAGGTCAAAAACCTACTGAAATACTTCTGGAATAAACGGCCACCACTTTGCTGAACAATAGTGAAAGCTGATAACAGGCGTATGTTATTGGATTCGTCAAATGTATCTGAAAATGGCTTACCTCCTGCAGGAGCCTGTGAAAAGACAAAGATCCAAGCGTGAAATCAAAAGACCCTCCATGGGTAACAGGCGCATGAACTCAGCCAACAATAAGCAAAGAAGCATTGTACAAACGGCCATCAGGTGAATTTATTTTGGGAAAGAGAGAGGTTTATGATCATAATTCAGGACTAGGTCATTGCCATCAGCAACTACAGAAAGATTATCCTTTAAGAACAGTGTTTGTATTAGACATGGCCACCCCAAATATTTACAATCACCAAGCTATGCATTACAAAAAGGTTTTCAAAATATAGAGAACTAGACAAGGATGTTAATATCATGTGGGAGCAGGATAAGGTACATATTATTACTATTGTCCTAGAGACTGAGAATGTACTGAGGATGCTTTCAGTGAGCCTATGGAGGATGAGCTTACATATTAATGATTTTATACAACTACAAAAAAAGCAATTATTTTATCCACCTATGCACCAGGTGGTGCACTGAATAGAAAGATATAGAGATTGTACCAAATATTAAATATTCATAAAATAAGATATATTCACAACATAAAATATAGAGCACCAAATATAAAGGAATAATAGCACAATAATGACTTGTCTAAGGAATACTTTTATATGAACTCCATTGAAAAAAGGTGAGAATGAGACAGTAATAAGAGTTGACTTTCACATAAAACTTTAAAGTTTGCAAAGACATATGCACATGCATACACTCATTTATTTATCTAGCTGCAAATACATGTGTATATACACACACGTATATATGTATGTGTATACATACATATGTATATACACATGTAGGATAGGTGTGTATACATTCATTTATACACATATTTATATACACACGCATATCTACCAGTTGTACATGCTTATGTATATATGTGTATATATACATCTCATTTGATATTCACAACTGTATGAAGCAGATACATTTATGTCCAATTTGCAGATGAATTTGGAGCTAAGAGAAGTTAAATTACTCCTCTAGTAAGTGTCAGAAGCAGGATTTGAAGTTCAGTCTTCCTAAGTCTAAGCTTTTAAAAACAAACAAACAAACAAACAAAACCCTTAAATTACTGGCTAAATTCTCATTATCCTTATTAAATTCCAAACCCAAGGCAAACCCAAGCCTCTGATGATTAGATTTGTAATAAATCCTGCCCCTTTGTGGTAAGGTGAAAGTGGGTGGAAGGCAGTCCAGTTGAAGAAATGGTGAAGAAAGATTAAATGATGGGTCACTTCTCTCCTAGTCAAGCAGTACCCTGGGGAGCCCAGAAGCAGAAAGGAATGAGTCAGAAGCTTAGCCGGATTCACCACCTGGTACCAAACTGATCTGTCCAGCATGTCTAATAGTGGGAAATAGTGAAAGAGTCCTATAGGACAGAATGGCAGGGAGGAGGGAGCCTAACTATGTTCAGTTAAGTTACACTCAATTAAACAGAGAACAGGATATAAGAAACAGAGAACAAGGAGTATAACATTTAGCATCTTCAAAATCCTTTGGGCACTTTGATTTTTTTTTTTATCTCTATCTATTGAGTTTTTACTTCCTAAGCATCTCTGGTCTTCCTCACTGAACTATAAACTGTCTGAGGCCAAAAGCTTATCTACCAGCTACAATAGAGCAGAGGCACTAGTTTTCAACAAAAGTAATGAGAGGAGAAGCCAGTAAGGCAGCCAATAGAGTACAGCACTTTGAATTAGGAAGACCTGAGTTTGAGTCCTGCCTCAGATGCTTGGATAAGTTATCTCATCTCTCTTAACCTCAGCTTCCTCATCTGTAAAATGGCAATGATAAGAACACTTATCTCACAGGATTGCTGTGAAGAAAAAGTGAAAAAAAAAAGATATGTAAAATGTTTTGTAAACCTTAAAGTGCTACACAAATGCTGGCTAAGACGATGATGGTGAGGAGGGGGAAGAGAAGGAACAGGGAGAGAGGTGGGAGAAGGAGGAGCATGGGCCAATCTTTAATGCATGCAATATATACTTTTGCCTTCTACCAATCCACATAGATCTTTGGTGAATTTTTGTCAGGAAATATGTGCAACGAAAAGGTCCTTCTCCTCCCCATTTCAGAGCAAGGCCAAGGAATCCCTGATTGTTTCCTGTCCGCTTATTGCGTGGTCACCACATGCCTTTTAATTGACTGCTGAGCCAGAACTGAGTGTGCATACAAGAGGCTCTATGAACCTCTTGAAAAGAGAAGGTCTCTTGTCCCTGGTGGCCAGTGCACACAAGAATGTGCTAATAAATAAAGGTGACCTACTTCTGAGTAGCTAGAATGTCTGTGGTTTCTTCCATTCCTTGATAATAGTACTAACAAAGAATAATAGTTAGCATTTATATAATGCCATGTGCTAGTTCCTGAGCTAAGCACTTTAAAAATATTATCTCAGTCTGTCCTCACCACAACCCTAGTGTTATAATAGATGTTGTTAGTATTCCTGTTTTTCAGTTGGGGAAATTAAGGCAGACAGAGGTTACATGACTCCCTCAAGGTCACATAGCCAGTTAAGTACAGAGGCTGGATCTCATCTACTGTGTATGTCTTTTCCAGGATAATTTTGACTCTATGCCACACTTGCACATCAAGTTCAAAGAATGCCCAACTTGTCAGGGCAATCTCATTGGAGTCTTTCTAGAATGGCTATGCTTTTTCATCCTTCCCAATGGTGTGTAGGCTGTGACAGCCTGTTTGCTGATGATCACCATGAGCACTGCAAGGCAAGAGGACCAAGTATCACATGAAATGACATTTCCTATTACTGTTAGCCCTGTGAAGAAACCAACCCTGCCAACTCCTCTATTCATCTCTCTAAGGAGAACCTGTGAAATGTCCTTCTATTTAGCTGCTACCTTTTTATGTCTTCTGGTTTCATTTATAATGAGAATGTCAAAATGAATGTGGTTCATTTTCTCCAGGTCTGTGCTAGCTTACTGATATCTGGACGGGAACTGTGTAATGGAGTATACCAATGGTAAGCTACATGTTAACAGATTTCCTGCTTCCTCTCTTCTCTCCAATCCATCTTCCACACAGAATTGATATTCCTAAAGCAAAGATCTGGCCATTTTTCTCCCAAGTGGAAGAAATTCCAGTGGTTCCCTATTGATTTTAGGATAAAATATAAACCCCTCTATCTGATATTTAAAGCCCTTTACAATCTGACTCCAACCTATCTTGCCAGTCTGATTACATTTTAATCCCTCTTAGGTACTCTATTTCAATAGTCAGAAAGTGCTATGTGCTAAGCACTGGAGATACAAATAAGAAAAATAAAGACAGTTCTTGCCCTCAGTGAGCTTTCAATCTCTGGGGAAGATAACATAGAAGGAAGCTAAAAACAGGGATTAGGCTCCCAAAGAATACCAGAAAGAGGGGCACAATGTTTGTGGAGTTGAAACCAAGCAGAGTTGCTGATAGAAAATGAATAGTTACCTATAAAGTTCTGAGTCTTCTATAAAGAAAGCCTTTGGGAAAAGTTTCACGTTCTGCCCTCCAGCCTTCCAGTTGGAGGGGAGAGGCAGCTGGGGGTACAGAGAAGGTGCTGAGTATCAAAGCTGAGTCAATCTGCATGATGATGAGATTTCAGGAGATGGACTTATCCTGAGGGAGGCATGATGTTTGTGGGGGTGGAAACCACTCTCCTCAATGGCTATTTCAGCAATATTGTTTTACTTGATGTTCTCTATACATGGTATTCCATCTGCCACCTCTGAACTTTTGCCTAGGCTTATCCAAATATTTAGAACACTGCCCTCTCCTCACCCTGTTGGAACCTTTTCCTCCCGTCAAGGCTTAGTTTAAGTGCCAGCTTCTTTAAGGAGCCTTTCCTAATTCCTCCAGCTCTCAGTGATTCTTCCTCCTCCCCCCCCGCCCCATTACTTGGTAGATGGAATATAGATAGGTAGTAATTTTAAGAATAGACGTTCATATTATATAGGTGTAAGAATCTAGGGACAATTACATATTTGTATCACCAGCACTTAACACAATGCTTGGCACATAGTAGGCACTTTAAGAAATGTTTTCTGAGTTGAACTGAATTGAATTGGTTCTTAGGACCCCCATATTATCAGCCATATAGCTAATTGAGAGGTATAGAGAATACAAGTTCTTACTGTGTTTAGTGTGTGTCGATTTTAAGGAAAGGATTTTACTCTATAGAGCAAAATTCAGCACGGAAGGCTTTCCTTAGCAAGGTTCAACTCTACTACTTCATTGTGGCATGGAAATTATTCTTGACTTTTAGTGGCTTTGCAAGACAAGTAGAACCACTGGCCTGTCCTACCATGTTAAAAAAAAATGCTTCAAGGAACAGTCTGTCGATGGCCTGCAATCTGAGAACCAGACTCACTAAGTTTAGTAAGACTTACCACCGCAAGGGTGGGCACCAGAGAAAGATTTTTTTATGGTCAGTGGCAATTATGGAATAAAAGAAGGAACAGAGGCTCTGTGGTCCATATCACAGGAGGGAGTGCCCTTGCTGATCAGATCACAGATCTTTTGAAGTATTTTTTTTTAATTGTTGATTCAGTAGAAGAAAATGGAAACTTGAATTCCCTTCTCAGATAGTGTCTCTTTACACAGATATCAAAATTACACAAAGCTTCGTAATAGATAGACTACAGTGATTACTTGGTTCAGCTATATATTGATATTCACATCAAGAGTGATGTTAAACAGGGCAAGCAGCGTCCTAGAAGATGTGACAGTGCGATGTACTGGACAGAGGAATAGATGTTTCTATAAGTAAGTCACTTAACTTATGTGGGTTTCAGTTTCCTCTTCTATGAAATGAAAGCATTGGAATCAACGACCTCTAGGGACCTTTCAAACTCTAAACACTGATCATATTTTCTACTAGTGGGCCCAACAAAGTAAATATTTCCTATTGGTTCAATCCACATCAATCAATTCAACAAATATTTATTACATACTTCCCTATGATGGAGATACCACTACCACAACTACCACAACAATACCGAC
>JAQQSU010014862.1:0-11312 GCA_028627135.1 Pseudochirops cupreus | reverse complement strand
GTGATTTTTTTTTAAATCTCTGTGGGCCTCTGCTTCCAGAAGGGAAAGCTCTGTCCCAAATCGCTGGGGTCCTCCCGGCTGCCGTAGCTCTTAGGGAGAGGCTGGGAACTCTTCCTATATACTTCCGGCTGTCTGGATAGCGAGGACTCCAAGACCAAGGCCCAAGACAGCGATCAGTCCAGGCCGCTCAATGCCAGAGCTCTGGCCTGAGAAGAATTGCTCAGTCCCCCTGCTGCCTGCAGGCCGGGAGCGGGAAGCTGGAACGCGGGGGCAGGTGCAAAACCTCTGCCTTTCCCTTTTCCGCTCTGGAGGCCTTCCGGCTCGACTGCTTATCTCCCCCTTTCACAATTCCCATTCACAGCTACTGCTAATCCGCTCACCTGAAGCTCCTCAGCTCCTCCGCTCCTCCCATCCAGCCGCCCCTGGGGCATAGCCGCGGGGGCTTCAGGCCAGGCTGGTTTCTGTTTGCAGTGCTGATATCGTTCCTCGTAGCCGAGCTGACTTTAGTGGGAAGTATCTTTGTGTTACCTTTTACTTTTAAATGTTAAATGTATATATATTTATGCCATTCTAACACACCATTCCTTCTAACAAAAAAGAAATTAAAGGGGTGTAGATTAATAATATTAATGAAAACATTCACTGTATATAACAGTATGTCTATTATTATTTTTTTTTTACATTCCCCTTCTTATACAAGTAAGGGATGCAATTTTCTTTTTAAATTCCATTTGTAATATATTATAACCTACTGAAATATTGCCTGAATATTTCCATTATCCTTTGGGTAATAGTCATTTTTATTTATTTGGATAATGTAGTATGTTATGCTTTCAAGGTATACAAAAAAGCGAGAATATCTAAAATACATGGTATTATTTTTTTAATTTAATGAACTTGTGCACCTCATTCTCAAATTTTACAGGTGAATGAAATGATGTGTTACTGTGCTTGGGTATAGTACTACTTTTTCATTCTCTTTGAACAGGTTTACGGTCAATGGATTTCTCTAATGATAGTCCTTTAGGGGATACATCTAAGTCAATCACATGAAACAAAATGAAAGATTGGAATATCAGAGCGTATTTTTTTGGTAATGTTTAGTTGACTTTTATTTTGACATAATGCTTAACTAGATCATTTAACTTTGTGTTGCTGTTGTATTTTGCTTTTATATGACCTGCATTTCCCAATGTACAGCTTTCTTTTGCCCTTTACCCCAAAACTATTTTTATAAGAATAAAATAGGGAGGGGGGTAACAATTTAAATGAACAAAAAGTATTTTTAAAGTGACATTTTATAAAGCATTCCAATCCATAGTTCTTCATTTCAACAAATTACAGAAGGTTGATACTTTCTCATAATTTTGATTTTGGATTAACCGATGTCATTATACTTTTGCATTCCTCAATTCTTGTTGCTTTCTTGTTCTTTTTAATTACTTTGTTTTAGTCATAATGAATGCATTCATGTTCTGTTCCTCTTTGCAACAAGAATATCAAATCAAGAATATACTAAATATTGTATACTTTCAACAGCATTAAAATATTCTAAAGATATGTAACACTTAGTGTTGGGTATAAGGAATCGATTATAAAGCATGAGAAAAAAAAAGGAATGAAGGGAGAACAGGAAATGAAAGACCTAAATTAGTCAGTATTCTTGTTGACTTGCTTTATACTAGATTATTGATTTTACATTTTTCAATTTGCAAAGTCATGGGGAAAATAGTTATGACTGCAATAACATCACCATGTTGATGTTAGCTCTTATATCATGATGTGTAATGTCATTTTTATGGGATAAAATTACACACTAAAAATGGGTAGGCCCTACACTGCTTATGATTTCCCCACCCACCCCCATCCCCCAAAACAACCTGATAAAAACAAATTATTTTTAAAACTGTTGCATAAAATTTGATAAAAGTCCAGCAAATATTGTTTTAAACATAAGAAAACAAAAATCTAACAATATAAAAGGAACACCCTGTTCTATCCATTTTGAGGAGAAAAAATAAAACAAAGAGACTGAATCATGAGTGACATAAGAAATTGGCCATGGTATCAAGAAGGTGATGGAGCTGTTTTCCTTTGGTGTGTTAAAAGAAAATGATGAGGAGCAGTGACCAGAATTAACCAAATAACTGAAAGTGTATGATTTTCTGATTGGGAAGGTTTGTTTCAAGTCTTTTCTCATAATAATAAAACACGCTTTGAGATTTATTAAAGCCACTTTTATAATTATGCTATGAATTAAGCAGGGGACAAATTATGAAAAGAAGAAAAAAAGATCTGTGATTTTGTCAACACAGGGAACTCTTAATATGAGAATTTCACACATCAAGAATACTGACTGCTGTCTTTTGTTGAATTAATAGGTAAGCCTGGGGTCACGTAGCAAATAATTGTCAAAAGTGGCATTTTAAAACGTGTATTCCTAAACCTAAGTTCAGTACTCTTTTTATTCTACTATGCTATCTCTTAGATAAGTATTCTCCCCATTTTGTTAATAAGGAAACTGAAGATCAGATAATAACAATGATGACAAGCATTATAATCATTCTAATAATCTTAATTACCAACCCTTGATCTATGTTACCAGGGGTTGATAATGACAAAGTAAGGGAATGCCAAGCACGATGTATGAAGGGACTTTCTATGCCAAAAAATATTAGAGGGTCTTTATGAAGGCCCAGAAGGAACTCTAGACTGATTTTGCTATCATCCAAGCAGTTTGTTGAAACTCATGCCATAAATCTAAGACATAGATACAGTTGTATAATACTATAAGCTAACCCTACTCAAAACCACTAGTCTGGTCGCCTAGACACAGATGTCAGGGGAGTGAATGGTCCTTTTTCATGCTCTGAAACCACAAAATGCCAAGATATATTGAATTGAGTTGAAATCCCAATGTCTAATCTAGAAATGCTTCACTGCAGATGACACTAACAAATGTGAAAAATCATAAGGTTATGGAATGAAGTGAAAACATTACTACCTTAATTAAATATCAAAACTATTTCCTAATAAAACAAGAAACAGTTCTCATCATTTATATACAATGCTTTTCTGCTGTTTCTTGTCACCAATTCATTTAGTTCCAAGTCATGCAATAATATATTGCTGATCAGTCCAGAGTAATCACAGGAAAAAAAAAAGAAAACATTCTTTTAGGACACATATTCATGCCTTTTAAAGACCTGAGTTCAATGAGCAGATGAATTATATAAAAAATCATAATTTTAAAAATCCTTATCCCAGAGCCTGGGGGAAATGGTGGTAGTGGAGTGGTGTCCATGGGATATGGGGAAGAATTTTTTTTTTTTACTATTACTATTCTCTTTGGATAGGAGAAGGCAACGCATAGTTATAAGACAGCTCTACAAGTCTCAAGACGGAAGGACATATCTACATTCAGAGAACGATCTAGAAAGAACAGAGTTTAAATGGAGACTGAAGCAATCTACATGCTATCGTTCTTTTTCATGTTTGGTTCTCTTTCTTCTTTCCCATTGTTCACTGCATTGGTTACAAGACTTCTATACAACCGGACTAATATCCAATTTGAAAATATTTGCAGATCCAATACTTGATTGCATGCTGCCATGGCAGGGAGGGAGAGAGGGAAGGGAGAAAATTTGAATATCAAGAGATTATGGAACTGAATCTTGTAAAGCAAAAGTAAATAAACAAACCGAATTAAAAAAAAAAAGATAAAAACTTCCAAATGGTGTCATACCATAAACCTGTTGTCACAATGGTTACATCATGAGTTAAAGGACTCAATCTATTAATTGAGGAAGAAATCATGACCAAAAAAGGGACAGAAAATAGTACATAAGGTAAAATGAACAATTTTGAATTATATATGTATATGTGTATATACATATATGTGTACACATAGACATATAGATGCATACATATAGATATACACATATAGATGTATATACATGTATATGTGTGTGTGTGTGTGTATACATACACACACACACACTCAAAAAAAAAGTTACTTCTTTGTCCTAGGAGATGGGTGTAAATGCCATGCTTCTCTGGAGGACCCAATCGTCGCACCTGTATGTTTGAACACTTTCCTGTGGGATGGGGAACTGATCCAGTCCTATCAGCAGGCCAGACACTTGAGAGGGCTTGTTCAGACATCAGGGTCAGAGTCCCAGTGGCCTGTGTTCCTCAATAGAAGAGATGGGAACCCTGGAATTGAGAGTCTGAAAATTTGAATTCAAATCACTATTTTTTGGGTGCAGGAAATAATTCAGCCTCTGTGAGACTAATTTTGGGGTGCAGGAAATAATTCAGCCTCTGTGAGACTCATCACATATTGGTTTCCTCCATAAGTTTCCTCATCTATAAAAATGGGCATGAGTACAATATCTAGAATAGCTACCTTAAATGATTATTTTAATATAAAAATGAAGTGATACGTGCAAAATTCATTGCATGCTTCAAAAATCTCTATAATTGTTTATCATTAATATTGTTCTAGGCAATGTATTATTTTTCCCCTGGAATTTTAGCCTTTAGGAGGCAAAAAATATAAGTTGTATCACTTCTTTCTAGCTACCAAAGCTCAAAACCTTGATCATCCGTAATTTTCCATCTCTTCACTATCCAATCCCTAATTCTATGAATTCTATCTTCACAGTGCTGCTCAGATCCATCCCATCCCTTCTGCTTCCATAGCAACCAACTTACATATTCAGGCCTTCACCCCTTGTTAACCAGACTATTCTAATTATTTCCTAACTGGTCATCTTGTTTTTAATAAATATCATCTTTAAAGCAGGGTAGCAACTATGTAATGTACATGTAATCATGTCAGTACTCAAAATTATTACTACTTCCTTCATTGCCCACTTGATACATTTTATCATGCCATTCACGCCACAGCAGGATTTGACTTCTATCTGGATTTCTAGCCATATGTCATACTACTTCTTCTCAGATTTTCAAGGATCTGATTTTATTGGATTCTTACTTTTCTGACTTTTCCTTTCTCTATACTTTTACTCAAATCTTTATTCTCTTTCATTTCTCATTCATATTATATACTGCAGCACAACTACCATCAACAAACTGGAAAACAAAGGAGCATGCCAGCACGTTCCCAAGTGCCAGTTCTCCTTCTAGCTCAGTCCTCAATCTCATGAAAATTTCTCCTTTAGAGAAAGAACCGGTTATCCACATTCTGCCCACTGACACACACAGGGTAACAATGAAACCTGAGAGAGAACTAGGAAGCCAGTATATGCCAAGATTATGAAATAATCAACATCACTTTGACCACTTCTTCCCCTCCTACCCTGATGGAGACAAAAATAGTACTGCCTACTAAACCATCAAACCTTCTTCTAGCCCAGTCTCCACAATCATACTTAAGGACAGAAATCATTTTGCAGAAGAGCCCACTTTCCTCAACATCAGAAACGACTGCTATTTGATTGCCAAAAGGCAAATAGGCACAGTGTCCTGGGAGTGACAGCATTTCATGCTGTCAATATTGCTTACAATTCAACCCTCACAGCTATCATCTGATGAAGGAACTCCTGTGGAGAAGAGACCATTTCTCTCATTAATTGCTACAGGTAAGACAAGACAATCTAACTAAAGCAGCAAGGTGCCTTCAGGGAGAACAAAGGCAGAAGTCACTTGGGAGGTCTAACATTACCATCACCTTGACCATCATTTTCCTTTAGATTTTTGAAACAACAGCTCAGGACATGAATAAAAGCACGTTGAAAACAATACTTCCAGTTCAGTGTCATCAGTCATCATCTTGGGAAGCAACCTCAAGGAGAAGCAGCCTGGCAACTGCCCCAGCAGATATTATGACTACAACTACTGAGGACCTAGGATAGAAAGTTTTATCATCAAAGTCCTTGGCACTATCAAATAATATCACAACAAAAACATATCCATTTATCAGTGGAAATGATTTAAGAAGGAAGCATTATCATTTGTTTTGTTGTTTTAGCCCCAAGAGTATGTGACAAACAACTGATATGGAACATAGATCCAGGAGAGAAAATATGCAAATCATTGGACTACATAAACACCATAATCAAAACTAGACAACATCTTTCAAGATATTACCAAGGAAAACTACTGTGACATTCTATAACGAGGAGGCAAAATAAGCATTGAAAGAATGCACCCATCAACTCAGGAAATATCCCAAAATAAAAACTCCAAGGAAAATTATAAACAGATTTTGGAATTAAGAGGTCAAGAAAAAGTAGTACAATGACAAGAAGGGAAAAAAAACAATCAAATACTAGGTATCAAAAATCAGGATTCCACAGGACTTGGCAACTGCAATAGTAAATGGTCAAAGGTCATGGAACATTATACTCCAGAAGGCAATGGATCTAGGACTGCAATGAAGTATCACTTACTTTGTAAAATTAAGTATAATACATCAATGAAAAAAATAGTCATTAAATGAAATAGAAGAATTTCAAATTCTCATAGGGAGAAGGCCAGAATTAAGTAAAAATTTCATCTCCAGTATCAAGACCCAAGAGAAGCAAAATGAGTAAAAAGGGAAAAGAAACATAAGGGATTCATCAGAGCTAAAATGTTTATATCCCTACATGGTAAGATGATACTTGTAATTCTTAAAGTCATATCAATATTAGTATGCCTAAAAGGAATATACAGAGACAGAGGGGACAGGTATGAAATGAATTGGAGGGAATGACATAAAAAATAAGAAATTAAAAAGAGGAGCACACTGAATGCAGAAGGAAGGAAAAAGAAGAATGGGGTAAATTGTCTCACAGGTAAAGATGAGGAAGACGTTATTACAGTGGAGAGCAAGATGGGTGTGACTTGAAACTTACTCTCATTAGTCTTGACTCATAGAGGAAATCATATTCACAATCAATAGAATACAGAAATCTGTCTTATCCAACAGGGAAGAAAGAGGGGAAGAAATAAAATAAAGGAGAGGTGTAGGAATGCCAGAAGGGAGGGCAGATTAGGGGAAGTGGTAGACAGAAGCAAAACACTGGTAAGGAGGGAAAAGCTGGAAGGAGAGAGAGGACAGACAAAAGGAAGAATAGGATGGAGGGAAATACAAAGGTAATAATCATAACTGTGAATGTGAATGTGAATGGGATGAACTCTCCCATAAAACAGAACCTAGTAGTGGAGTGGATTAAAAAGCAGAATCCTATAGGAATTTTTTTTTTTGCAAGAAACAGTTTTGAGAGCAGCAAAGGCACACACACACACACACACACACACACACACACAGTAAATATAAGGGACTTTGTTTCAACTGAAGTAAAGAAAAAAAAGCATGAGTAGTAATCCTGATCTCAGATGATTTTAAAGCAATAATAGACATAATTAAAAGAGATGAGGAAGGAAAATGTATCTTCCTAAAAGGTGCTATAAGCAATGAAGCAATATCTATACTAAATATATATGCATCAAATGGTTCAGCATCTTAATTCTTAAAGGAGAAGCTAAGTGATTTACAAGAGGAACTAGCAAAACTATAGTAGCAGGAGACCTCAACTGTTCCCAATCAGGACTCAATAAATCCAAGCAAAAAATAAAGGAGAAGTTAATAAGATGCAAAGCCAAGCGTGAGCAGCTTTCCAGAGGACTGCTGCTGTGAATAGCTTCAAGGTTCTGATTCACATATATAGTGAACTCTATTTATTCAGCAGTATATTATTGCAAAACATTCACAGAAATCAAAGTACAACATTCATAATGTTATAGCATAACAAGTTGTCACTAAAATGGCCACATAGTTTCCATGAAAGTGGTCACATAGTTTTAAACAAAGTACAATCATTTAGCAACTCAGTCATTTAGTAACTCAATCATTAAGAAATCCTTAATTCAATCATCCTTAAAGAGATTGCCTCCTTAAGGGACACAAAGTACAAAGGTTAAAGTTCTCCATCCCTACGTCACAGTAAATCATGATCTTCTCAGTCAGCATCAGGTACCCAAGAAGATATCTTTTCATCTTGACTCAAGGCTGGCTCTCAGCTTCCATGGTTCCTCTTCCATGATATCAGATCCTGCCTGAATCTATGCTATTGTCACCTGGGTTGAAAGGCAGTCAGCTCCCAGTTCCTTGTCCAGCTCCTTGTACAGTTCTTCCAGTTCCTTGTCCAGTTCCCATTCCATATTGAAACTCACAATGTCTAGTCCACCTCAAGGCCTTCACAGTTCCTATTTCTGGGAAGACAAAGCTTAATAGAACCAAAACAACATTCATCCCTATTGCCAGCACCATCATCAATTCACTTACTGCCTGTGAAATCAACATAGACCCATGAACTAGGTCTGAGAACTCAACATAAATCATCAGTACCGTTCTAGGACCTCCAAATCCCTCCTCCAGCACTTCTGTAAACAGACAACCAGAAAATACTCTTTCAGGGCTTCCAGTAAGGTCCAGGGCTTTTGTACAAAGTATCTCAAAGAACATCAATACAGATAGAACAGACAAACATAGACTGCTAGGATACCACAAGTTTTCTTCTTCTCTACCACAAGAGCTCCCTTCTCAGTTCTGCTCTCTCCAGCCTGGGACTCTCCTTATATATGATCACTAGCTCCTCCCCTTCCTGTTGCTGACAATACAGGAGTTTACAACTTCTAGGGTTCACAAGTTGTAGAATTCACACGTGGATCTTAATACTTGATGCAATCATGAACTGAAACCATATGTTACCTATGTCAGTGTTAATTAAAGAACTGAAACAAGGTGTTAACTAATTCTTTTGTTACAGGAGATAAGTAGAATATCAGAAAAGTTGGACATGACTGATCTTTGGAGGAAACTGAATGAAAATGGAAGGGGATATATATTTTTACTCATCTGTGCATGGCACTTACACAAAAACTGACCATGCAATAGGCATAAAAATTTCAAAAGTAAATGCAGAAAGGCAGAAGTATGAAATGTACTCTTTTTGGAAAAAAATGAAGTAAAAAACATATAAGAAAGAGCAAGGAAAAGATAGATTAAAATAATTGGAAGCTAATCTAATCCTAAAGAATAAGTGGGTCAAAGAACAAATCAAAGAAATAATTATTTCATGAAAGATAATCTTGACAATGAGACAACACACCAAATTTTGGGGATGCAGCCAAAGCAGTGCTCAGGGTAAATTTCTGCAAATTCTTAAACCATCAAAATGGAAAAAGAAGAGATAGATGAATTGGGTATGCAGTTTTTAAAAAAAATTGAAGTACAACAAATAAAAAATCTCCATGTGATAACAAAATTGTAAATCCTAGAAACCAAAGGGGAGATTAAGAAGATTGGAAGAAAAAATAAACTTTCTAGTTAATAAATTAATTTAGGTGATAGTTTCATGAAAAAAGCAATAAGATAAATAAGACATTGGTTAATTTGATTAAAAAAGAGAAAGAAGAAAACAAAATTATTAGTATCAAAAATGAGAAGAATGACATTACCACCAATGAAGAAGAAACAAAAAAAATCATTAGAAAATATTTTACCCAATTATATGCTAATAAATCTGACTGAGAGAAATGGAAGAATGTTAACAAAAATGTAAATTGCCTAGCTTGACAGATCAGGGAATAGAATGCTGAAATAACTTGACTTAAGAAAAAGAAATTGAGCAAACAATTAATGAACAACTTGAGAAAAAATTCAGTGGGCCAGATGGGTTCGTGAGTGATTTGCACCACATACTTAAGGCAAAATTAAACTATTTGGGAAACAGAAGAACAAGTCTTAACAAACTTGCTATTTGGGAAAATGTTGGTAAAAGAGGAAAAACGTAGGACAACATAGGTCTAGACATGCATATCAGCCCATATACCATGATAAGGTCAAAATGGTGCGTGCTTTAGACATGATGCGTGGCACCATAAGCAAATTAGAAGTCAACCTGTCAGATATATTGAAAGGGGAAGAATGTATGATCACAAAGGAGAAAGAAAGCATTACAAAATGTAAACTGGATAATTTTGATTGCATCTAATTAAAAAAGTTTTTGTGCCAAAAAAAAATGTAACCAAGTTTATAAAGAAAGCAGAAATCTCGGCAACAATCTTTCTAGCAATTCTCACCAATAAAAGCCTACTTTCTAAAATATATAGGGAACTGAGTCAACAGAAGATAATACAACCATTCCGCACTTCAAAAATGGTCAAAGTATATGAACAAGCATCATTCAAATGAAGAAATTAAAGCTATCTGTAGAAGTGCTCTAAATCATGTTTAGTTAGATAAATGCAAATTAAAACAATTCTGAAATACCACCTCAAAGGTGGCTTATATGGTAACGATAATAACAACAACACAAAGATGTACTCTTTCTCTTCAAGGATTTAATTACACTGTATATTAGATATTGATCCTGGGCTAGTCATTCCCCTCAAGGCCTTGTATATTTGTCCTTTGTTCTCTAAGATGACCATGACATCAGAGAATGATGACGTGACTTGTAGTTGACCTGGATTTGAGTGAGGGAGGGCCATGCCCAGGATGCAATGGGAGATCCTGGACCTTTTAGACTAAGGTCTTTCCAGATTGTCAATGTCACTGCCAGGTATCCCACACACCTGAATCATCTTGCTTTAAGCATTTTAGTGAATGGGGACTCAATTCCTCCCATTCCATTTTTAATAGGCAGCTCACTCAATTTTTTAAGTACTGTAATTGAGAGCATGATTTTGCTCATGTTAAGCTTTTATTGTCTATGTATTGCGGAGATTGCTAATAGTCAATCTACTAATAAGGATTTGTTAGAAAATTTTATGTGTATGTTAACATAGGATAAAGATACAGAAATACTGCATAGATAGCAATGCAGTGATATATTCCACAATGATATTATCTAGAAGTTCTTAGATTGTGAATCATGAAACACGAAGATGAATTCAAAGTCCACCAGTCATTTATATCATCAAGCAAAACAAAATATGCAATATCATTGTTCTGAAAATCCCATTCTTCTTAAAATCACACATTATCAAACCTTTCTGAATTCTCTGCATGTGTAGACTTCCATAAAACTTTGCATCCAAAGAAATGCTTTCTTTTTTTTTTTTTAGGAGCTGTGTGATTTTATTTTATTTTATTTTATTTTATTTTAGATATGAGATTCTTTATTAAATTTTTTTGAGTTACATTTTTCTCCCAATCTTTCCCCCGCCCACCACCTCAAAACAGCCATCCCAGTATTTCCCCCCTCCCCCAGTCTATTCTCTCCTATGTCACTTTTTGGTAGGGCAGGATGGATCTCCCAACTGCAGTGCCTGTGTATCTCAAGTTCCAGTTGGAG
>JAQQSU010014861.1:0-11312 GCA_028627135.1 Pseudochirops cupreus | reverse complement strand
TACTTTGCTTCTTATGCTTATTCTTACTCATGGTTGTTTAGTCCGTGATTTTTTTTTAAATCTCTGTGGGGCTCTGCTTCCAGAAGGGAAAGCTCTGTCTCAAATCGCTGGGGTCCTCCCGGCTGCCATAGCTCTCAGGAAGGTGCTAGGACCCTTCCTACTTACTTCCGGCTGAGTGGATAATGAAGACTCCAAGACCGAGGCCCAAGACTGCAATCTGGATCCAGGCTGCTCAACGCAAGAGCACTGGCCTCAGAACAATTGCTTAGTCCCCCTGCTGTCTGCAGGCCGCGGGTGGGAAGCTGCAACGTGGAGGCGGGTGCAAAACCTCTGCCTTTCGCTTTTCCGCTCTGGAGGCCTTTCGGCCAGACTGCTTTACTCTCCTAATTTTGCAAATCCCACTGACCTAGTTCTGAACGCTGCTCGCAGCTCCCGCTAATCCACTCACCAGAGAGGCTCCCATCCAGCCGCCCCCGAGGCACAGCCGCAGCTTCAGGCCAGGCTGGTTTCAGTTGGCAGTGCTGATGTGGTTCCCTGTAGCCGAGCTGACTTTGGTGGGAAGTATGTTTGTGTGTGTTTTGGAGTTCTAGGATTGGTTTAGAGTCCTATTTTATGGGTATTTTGAGGTGGCTATGTGAGAGCTATGATTTGTTGCTGCTGCTACACTGCCATCTTGGCTCCGCCCCAGTTGGTTTGTTTTTTGCTTATTTGTTTTGTAGTGGATATCAATATATAATATTGACGTCCCTAACTAGGAGTTCGTTTGGGGTTCAATAGGAAAACCATTTAGCCAGAAACCAAGAACAGCATCCAGTGATGTAGATGGATGGTGAAAGCCTCAAAGGCAGAGTTTACTTAGTGATGGCAGAGAGGAAGCATCTAGAAATGTGCTCAAGGACCTTAGAATACATCAAAGAAGGGACATCTAGCACTGGGGAAGATAGTCAGGGATGCCATGTTTTCTGGGAAGAGCCAGGTTTCTGTGTTTACAAGAAGATGGGAGCAATGTGAAAAGAGGAAGTCTAATATGAAGGATCATAAGATTTCATTCAGATGTAGAGCTAGAAGGGAACTGAGGGATCATCTGAGGCTCAAAGAAGCTAAGTGACTTGCTCAGGGTCACACAGTATTAAGTGGCAGAGCAGATTTTGAACTTAAGTTCATACTAAGTCCATTACTTTTAATTGGACCATGGGAAGCTGGTTGATAATAATAGTAGTATAGGTAACATTTACTGTGTTAACACTTTATTTTCTAATATGATCCTCACAACTCTGAGAGATAGGTGTTATTGTTATATCCGTTTTACAGATATGGAAACTAAAATCAAACAAAAGTGAAATAATTTTTCAAGGGTCACATAACCAGTAAGTGTCTGAGATTGGATTTGAATGGCAGTGTTCCTGACTTCACTTTCAGAACTCTGCACTGGGCTACCTAGCAGCCAGTTAGTAGAAGAACAAGTTGTTCCAGAGGGAACAAAGGAATTGGAGGATAGCACTGGAGTGGATAGGGGTTAGTGAGCATTGAAACGTAGCAGAAGTGACTTTTTACCCATATGTCCTGCAGGTCAGAATCACAGGGCTTTAGAGAGGACAATTAACAGTGGAATAACTTTGTTACTTTTCTCTCTTAGGATTTAGGAGCAACTTCATTCTGGATTGCCCTAGGTTCTTGATCATTGAAGCTATAAAGTGACTGATTAAGATTAGATCTTATAAATTATTAGAGCTTATAAATAATGAAATGAGTGACTGAAGAAGATTAGCAATTTCCCTTCTAGGGTGTCCTTGAAAGTGGAGTTCCTTCCGTTCTTCTGGTTCAGTAGGAAGGATAATGCTGGGAACCAGAAATCTTGAGTTTTACTTAGTTTTGGTGCTGTTAGTAGTATCACCTTAGAAAAATTGGTTCCTTTACCCTGGTTCTTCTGTAAAATCAAGAGAACTGGGCTGATTCATCTTTCAGATCTCTTCCAATGCTTATATTCTGTGAGCAGCAAGAATTGAAGTCCTACTGAATACTTGGTAGATAGGAAGTATCTTTGTGGTGTCACTAAAGTTGAATACTCAGGTCCTACTTTGAGGTTACTCACAAGCTAATTTGGGAAACAGGACAAAAATATTCCCTAAGTAGGCTGAGAATAATTCAAAGTTAAGCAGAATATAACCCAGTGAATAATACATTAGTCTCCAAGATCATCTTCAGGTTTTACTGTCTATAGCTCGATCGTGCATACAGTTGTTTGCATGTTGTCCTCCCCTCCCCCATTAGATTATGGACTCCTTGAGAGCAGAGGCTGTTTCATTTTCCCTTTCTCTGTATCTACAGTGCATTATATGGTACCAGGATGCAATAGGTGCTCAGTAAATGCTTGCCTACTTGACTTGGCCTTGATAAATATAGAAGGGATAACATATGGAATTAGGGGTTTGGTAGAGGATACAAAATTAAGGGAGAATGGAATGGGAATAATCAGGCGAGGCTTTTAATGGAAGTTGGAATTATGAGCTTTACCTTGATGAAAGTGTTGAATAAGGAGTGGTAGGGAGGATGTGGACAGATGATTGCAAGGAAAAGAGTAGATTTCATCTGCCCAGGATGCTGTATTTGTTTCATATTGCCTGAAGCTAGAGAAATAGTTTAGATGATCTCTTGGGGTCTGTTTTGGTGCTAGGATTCTGGGAAAGGCAAATTGAAATTCTTAGGATTTATACTGCCCTTAGTGCCAAATAAAATGCATGTCAATTCTAAAAATAGAGAAGATTTGCAATTAGCATTTTATTTCCTAGCAGACCAATGAGCATAATGCCTGATTTTTATTCCTAGAGCAAAGCTGTGGTCCGTCTGGTCCAGTGTTGTGCAGTTAGTGAAAAGCAGGTCCAGTGCTGCAGGAGATCGAAAATTATTCTCCTTCAACCTGTTTCGTTATATTAATCAATCCTTGAAACTTTCTTCCTTCTAATAGTGAAGCAGTGAAGGAGAAGATTTACAAGTTCCAGTTATGATTCTGTACTTCTAATAGAGGAAGTGCATAAAAGTATAAACCTTCATGGCTAGTAGAATGAAAAGAGGCCTGGATTTTAGAATCCAATTGACTTGACTCCAATCTGAAATCTACCACTTAATTCTGTCACCTTGGGCAAATCAGTTACTTTCTCTGGGACTCAGTTTCCTCCTATGTAAAATGACCTAATGTACTTTCCTGTTCTAAATCTATGGTCCTCTGTTTTTGCCCTCCCATTTTTTCAGTGGTCTGATGTAGTGGACTGACCATAGACCTAAGCTAAGAGTCAGGAGATGGGGAAGTTCTAGTTAAGCAGTCATTACCTTACCTTGCTGTGTGATTTAGGTCTTAGTGTCCCCCCCTCTAAAATGGGGGTAATTATTATTGTTTCAGGGTCAAAGTCAGATGATTTAGAGCTGTAAGGAACTTTACAGATTACCTAGTTCAACATTCTTATTTTGACAGGATCATGTTATTGAAGATTTAGAGGTAGAAGGAACTTCAGCAGTTAATAACTTCATCCCTTTGTAGATGAGGAAACTGAGAGTTTAAGTGACATGTCCAGGGTAATGTGGTTTCTGAGGCAGGATTTAAATCCAAATCCAGTACTTATCTATGATAGCCCATTGCCTCTCAGTTTTATAGAGGAAGAAACTATCTTGTAGGTCAAATAAGATCAAATTATATTTTAAAAACCCTGGTGACTCCAATGCCCAAGAATAAGAAGTTCACATGTATATATAGTGCTTTATAGGTACAACGTGCTTTTCGTACATCATTTTATTTGATCCTCACAACAATCCTGTGGTAGCACAGATGTTGCCATTTTATAGTGGAAGAAACTGAGGTTAACTCATTTCCCGAGGGTCCTGTGGATAGTGAGTAGCAGGGCTGGCTTCTAACCCAGGGTTTCAAACTCTAAGACCACAGTTATTTATACTGTATTTCATTGCTTAGACTTACTTCAGCTACCATGATCCCTACAAAGAAGGATAAAATCCTCGTCCTTTTTGACCTTTTAGAATTATTGAATGGTCACCTCTCCCCTTTCCATCCCCTTCTTTCTCTTTTTCTCTCCCTCTCCCTCTCTCTAGCCCTCCTATTTGACATTTGAAGCGCATTATGATTTGGCTTCAACATATCATCCTGAGTGATCTCACCTAACTCACCCTTGGTGAGACATTACTCCCTCTATCCAGTGTTTTGGTATAGGCTTTCCTCACACTTGGAATGCTGTCCCTTGTCACCTCTGTCTCTTAGAGAATCTCTAGCTTCTCACACAGTTGATAGATTGCTTCTTATAGGAAGTCTGTCCTGATCCCTTTAGTGCTTGCTTCTCTCTTTTCAAATGAACATGAATATACTCATCAATTTATGTTCCTGTTGTGCTATGTTGCATTTTATTCATTAATAAAAGGTAAGCTCCCTGAGGAAAGAGGCTCTTCCATATGGCCTTTACCTTTATATTATCCAGTGCCCAGGCAATTAAAAAAAATGTTTGTGTAGATCTGTTATTTCCTTGGTGAAGGGGACTCCTGGGGAGGAAGTATATTTTACCAATGCAAATCTGTTGATGTTTTGCAATTTATCATCTCACTGAGTTGAATGATGCACTGGTAGATTAATTAATTGGCCAATTGTCAAACAACCAGTATGTGTCAGAAGTAGAACTTGAATCCAGGTCTTTCTGAATCTGGTGCCTTCTCTCCATCCATTCCACCACTCTACTTCAACTCATGTTTTGCACATTGTAGATACTTAATATAAGATGTTGAATTCGATTGGAGAGCCCTTCAAGGTTTTGGAGAAGTCCTGAGAATTGAAGGAGAAACTGAAGACATGAAATTAGTTTTGGAAACAATTGGAGCAATTTAAATGTGGTAAAAACTATAGTGTAAATGATGGATTATAAATGAGCCCTGAGATGAACTGAAGCTATCTGAAACCAGCCTTATTGCTGAGTTCTCCTGAGGAATGAGTATATAGAAAGTTTTCTGAGGAAACTTCAGCATAAAATGGTGGCTACATTACACAGCCAGCTCGGGCCTGTATCAATGAGATAGCCTAAATATAGGAAGTGTGAGGCTATGGAGCATAAGATTGTGAATTGGAGCATTTCCTTGGGGAGGACATGCCTCTGGGGAACTGTTCCTCTCTCCTAGGGTGTTTAGTCTTGAAACCCATTCTGCTGTATCCAATGGATGCCAAGCCCAGAGCAGGGCTGTGCTGTGCCCACGCAGGTGGGTCAGTGACACAGAAACAATAGCTGTTAATCACCCATGAACAACAGAGCTATTAGCACTGATAAGACGCGACTGCCTTGCACCACGGAAACGTCAGTGATGTCCTTGATGGGAAGGCTGACAGCTAATTGCCCAATGAAGAGGAAAAAAAAACGTAAGCTGTATGAATAAATGTCTTCAGTTCTTTATGACAGGCACTGATACTGTTGTTCCTCCTGCAGAAACCACAGTTCAGGATCTGGTCTCAGCTTTTTGGGGCTCGCTGTTAAATCTTTGTAACTGGGAAGATCCAAGTCTGTAGAAAAGGGGTGTTGCCTTTAGACACCTCTTATTCAAGTAAGAAACTTGCTTGAAGGCTAAGACCTAAATTTTAAAATCTTCCTCTGCATGCATCCCTATTTTCTCCCTCTCTTTGTTACTTCCCTTATATCCCTTTTCTTTCTCTTTACTCTTTTTTGTCTTCATTTCTCTATCACACACACACACACACACACACACACACACACACACACACACACACTCACCCTTAATGTGGCACAGTGGAAAGAGTATTGGATTTGGAGTTAGAAGCCGGGCAATCTTAAATTATATGAATTTTCTAGGCCTAAGTCTCCTTATCAATAAAATACTGGGATCTGATTGAATGATTTGTACAATTCCTTTCTCTGTAGGAGTCTTTGGCTCTCAGATTTTTTTTTTCTTTAACCCATCACCCTGCTATTGCTTTTCCCCCTTTTTCTTACTTTTCCCTTTTTCTTCCTCCCCCCCAAAGTGGGCTGTGGCAAATGGTGAAAAGGTGAATGTGCTTGATTTCTCTTGGATGCCTCAGCCTGTAGAAGTTAGCAAAGCAAACCTTTTCTGTGTGACCTTGCCGAAGTCACTTTACTTTTTTCAGTTTCAGTTTCTTCATCCATAAAATGAGGGCAGAGATCTAGATGATTTTGATTGCCCTTTCCAACTCTAAAACCTGTGATCCTCTGAGTAGCTGAAAGATTAGGGTAGTGGTCTTTTATCTGTTTTGTTTCAGGGACCTATTGGGCAGTCTGGTAAAGATCTGCAAAGCCCTTTTCAGAATAATCTTCTTGTTTTAAATTCATAATGGAAGGAAATGAGAAATTTTAGTTACAGCTTAGTGAAAATAAAAATCCTATTTTTCCTCAGTGAAATTCAGAGACCTCTTGAAATCTACTCATGAACCTGGTCCCCAGATTAAGAATTCTTGCATTATGGCTTAGTTAGCCATTGATTCCTTGGTGTTGTAAAACCAGCTGTGGTAAATACTCATGCAGAGACTTAGGTTTAAATTCCACCTCATACACATATTAGCTGTAAGATCATCAACGGGCAAGTCAATTTAACTTGAGTCTTAACTTTTAATCTATAAAATGAATATAATAATGCCTGAAGAACCTGCCTCTATTTTGCTTTGCTTTTGAGGATGAAATTTGATCATTTACTGCTTTGCATTATAAGAATGTCAGCTCTTATTATTAAGGAAGGATAAAGGTCTAAGTACAGGCCCATTCAAGACTTCTATAATCAGGTAGTTTCCTGCTGGTTGGGGGAATTTGGTGGCTCTCTGAATTGGACTTGATCACCATAATTACTCACCAGAGAGCTCAAAGATGCTCTTGATGATCTTTTTTTGTAGGATGGCTGATGGATGCTTATATTTGGCATCCATGGCCTCTTAATCCACTGTGTAAATTCTTTTCAAAATCTCTTTGCATTGCCAGGAAAAAAAAAGACATTATGTAAATGCTAGCAAAGTCTGAGAAGGGGGTAGGATGAAAGATGCTTGGAACGAAGCTAAATTCATCTTGCTAGACCTTTCACAAAGGAACAATGGGCCACCCAGGACTGGAAGCTATGGAATAGTTCTGAATATTTATAAAGAATGAAATGAAAGTTTTGTTTTTCCTCCCACTTTCATCCTGTGCACCTAAGCTGTAGGCAAACCAAGCTTCAGATAAAAAAGCTGTTTCCTTTCTTTGCATTTGGATGCTGAGAAAGAGATAGGAGACATAATCCTTCACCTCCATTCTTTTTTCAACTTCTTTCTTGCTACTACACAGGAAACCACCCAGGGAAGGTTTAGTGGTGGCCTCAGTCTGCAAGATTACATCTTTATTTTAATTTGGCAATAAAGTAGTACACAAACTGTGCTATAAAACATTGCCTCCAAAGGCATCTCTCACTTTGTCTTAAACACCTCACTAAACAGGATGTGTTGGGAAACATTTTAAAAGAGAGAAAACAAAAAGGCAGTTGTGGCTGAAAGAATAACCAGCAAAGAGAAAAGGATCCTGCAATCCCAATTTGAGGGAAGTACCATGGCCTTATGCTTTAGCCATTCCCAACAAGACATTGCCTGAAGAAGGGCAGTTTTTGATTCCCCCTGAGGACAGTCAGGTAATGCAGGGTGTCACGAGGGACCTGAAAGGCAACTCCAGCCTTTGTGCAGGCAGTTGGGTGAGATCTTGTTCTAGTTGGGTCACTGAATCAAGCCTTGTCCTGCTTTGCAGGGCTCTGTCAAAGCTTCATGAGATCTGTCCACAAAAGGAGTTGGTAGGAAAAAAAATTTCATTAATTTTGGGACAAAATGACTCTTTCATTTTTAGTATCATGAAGTTGTATTGCTTCTCTTTTGGCTAGGGCATACAGTTCTATATAAGCAAGTAGATACTCAGGGGGAAAAAGTGGAAAAAATAATTGCGTATTTAACATATTCACTTTTCTTTTTCTTATCTCTTTTTCATTCTTTCCTTCACTTATTTTGCTCCTCTCCCATCCCCACTTTTCCATTTTTAATTTATTTCCTAGATGGTACAGTAAATAGAATGTTGGAATCAGAAAGACCAGTGTTTACATCCTGGACAACTTACTTAACCTTTCTTTCTCAATTTGAATTTTTTTCATCTGTAAAATGAGAATAATAGTACCTACCACTCATGATTGTGAGAACAAAATGAGATAACATATGTAAAGCACTTTGAAAAACTTAAACCATTGTATAAATGCTTATTATTGTTATTAAATATTAATGGAGTACCTATTATATACATTAGACTAGGCATGAGATCTTCCTTCCTTCCTTCCTTCGTTCCCTCCTTCCCTCCTTCCCTCCTTCCTTCCTTCCTTCCTTCCTTCCTTCTTTCCTTTCTTCCTTCTCTCCCTCCTTCCCTCCCTCCTTCCTTCCTTTCTTCCCTCCTTCCTTCCTTCCTTCCTTATTTCCTCCCTCCATTTTCGCTCTCTTCCTTCTTTTCTCCTGTCTTGTACTCTTTGATTTCTTCTCCTTTCTCCTCTTTTCCCTTCCTTCATTTTATTTTTCCTTCTTTCCTTCCCTCCTTTCCTTTCTTCCTTCATTCCATTTTTATACCTCCAAGTGAGAAACAGATTCTGTCCATAACACAAACCTGAACAATTCAGAGTCCAGCATTTTCTTAAAACACCTGGATAAGGTCAGATGGGCATTATGCTAAGGCATAAAAATAATTTTACCTGAGTACAACCCACCTTCTCTTCAGTGTAGCCCTAAAAAATCGCTTGCATCACTGAGGGGTTAAGCACCTTGCCCAGATCCCCGCAGCCAGTATGTACTGGAAGTGAGACTTGCACCTAGGCCTTCCTGGCTTCGAGTCCCACAACTCATTGTCCAGTATGCCACATCCTTTCCCAAGTGTGGACTGCCAAGACACAAAAGGAAATCATCCTAACCATTGATGACAAGATTACTTCTTTGTTCTTCTACCTTCCTACTTTTTTTTTCATTTCCTCCCTTGTCTCATCTACTCATTTTCCATGACTCGTATCCATAGGCATTGCCTAGCTTACTTGATGACTTTGAGAGTTTGGGAGGCTGCTGGGTTATGTTAGATTACATCCCCAGGAAAGGGAAGGAGTATTGTATGAAGCAATTTTATATGTTATAATAAGCATTGGACTGTGAGTAAGAAGACCTAGGCTCTAGTTGTACTTCTCCTTACTCTGGGTTTATTGTGCCATTTGGGGTTACATAGCTCCTGGTCCTACTCCTGATAAAATTTCAGCTCTATTATCAGACCATAAGAAGAGACACAGATATCCAGTAGGTAAAAAGATGGATGTAAGAACATTAGTACAATGTTAATTTTAAGGGAACCTAGTAGTAACAGTATTCTCCCTACTTATTCAAAAATTACTCCATATATCCAGTGCATTCAGGGAATTTATAATCTAAGTACTCTTTCATCCATCTGGTCTCATCTTATAGTACAAGATCAACACAGTTATCTTTGGCAGATCTGATGAGCTTTTCTCATTCTCACCGATTATTGACCTCTCTATAGTTTTTGACACAATTGTCCACATTCTGAGTTTTCATTCCTTTCTGCATTTTCATAACAGCATTCTTACTTGATTCTTTTAATCAAGATGTGAACAATGGCCATTGACCATTCCTCTGCTCCCTGCTCCTATTTTCTGGAAGGCATGAGGTTCCAGCCAACATGGAGTTCTAGACCTCCTCTTTCTTTTTCTGTTGTTTGCTTGGCTTTGTGACTTCTTCCCAGGAGCAAGTTCCACACCTGCCCATATTTGAAAGGCTCTAGTACCTGGAAAGACTACTTGTTCTTCTATATACCAATTTGTACTGTATACCTCATGCCCTTACTTTGGATGGATCCCAATGATCTGTCTTAGATTCTCTCCTCTTCTTTCTCTATACTCTCTGTGTAACCCCATTTCCTCCATGGGTTCATTTATCTCTACAAAGATAATTTCACATCCTTATATCTAGGCCTATTTTCTTTCATGAGAACCAGCCTTATGCTATCATTTGTCCATCAGACACTTAAAATTAGATGTCTTAGAAATATCTTCTCTCTCCTCCACCCCAACTCACATCTCCTCCAAATTCCCTATTGTTCTTGAGTATACCACTATCCTTCTAGTCATTCAGATTTATAGCTTCAAAATCATTATTAATTCCTCATTCTTCCTATGTGCATAATAAATTGCCAAGTGTTATTCATTCTATCTTCATTACATTTCTCACATCTTTTCCTTCTTTCCCCTGATCCAGTCACTCCCCTTGTTCAGATATTCAACACCTCTTGCCTGGACTATTGCAATAATTTCCTAATTGGTCTCCTTTCCTCAAATTTGCCCCCTCTCCAATCCATCCTTCACACATCTACCAAAGAGATATTCCTAAATCACAGATCTGATCATGTCACTCCCGCGTTTGATAAATCCTTTTCTGGGCTTTAAAAGCCTTTCCCAACTTGGCTACAAGCTACCTCCAGACAGTATACATTACTCCCCTCCCTGAATTCTTTGATCCTGCAAAACTGGTTAATTTGCTGTTCCCAAGGTGACATCCCATCTCTCATCTTTATGCCTTTTCATAAGCTTTCCACAATGCTTAGATCCTCCCTCCTGTTTTCTGTCTCTTAGAATCCCTAGTTTTTCTTTAATATTCTGCTCAAACATCGCTTCCTACATGAGGCCTTTTTTGATTCCTTTAGCAGCTAGTTTCTTCCTCCTGGCTCCCCTCCCCCAATTTGCTTGTATCTAGTTTTCTGCATGTTTAGATAAGGGTAAGTGCTATATCTCACTTTAGAGAATAAGTTCCTTGAGGGCATTCCAGTTTCACTTTTATCTTTGTTTTTTGTTTGTTTGTTTTGTTTCTGTCTACTAATGAGCACAGTGCCTGATGCTTGATAAGTGTTAGATAAATGTTTGTTCATATATTTAGAACTCAAAGCATCAGTGGTAAAACAGTATGATGGAATGCCTCTTGGAGTTTCTTTCCTAGAAATCTCTTCAAGTAACTATTAATCCTTGGCTTGGAGAAGCTATAGCCATGCTTCTCTAACATAAACCTTTTCTACTGCTTCTTCTGACCATAATCCTCAGTTTACTACATTCATGTCTATTCACAACTCCTGTTCTGGCTTTAGTGTCCCCGATTTTCAATTAAGCCCTCCCAACCCAACAAGGATGTTCTTGTCACCACGCTATAGCCAACCCAGCCACCATGAGGGCCATAATGCCTTTTCCCAATGAGTGAGCCTTTTTTTTTT